>SNVD02012509.1:0-68455 GCA_013180625.2 Boswellia sacra | reverse complement strand
CTATAATAAAAGAAATTAAAAAAATAACCATCATATAAACAAATATATAATTTTTAAACCAACCCAAGCCATATATATATAAATTACTGATTTTGGGGCTAAAATTGATCCTGGACCAGTATATTAATTAAATAAACTATTTTATTTCTCTTAATTACTTAAAAATTGCAGAAAGCTACAATCATGTCTGAGACAACATCCAGCCCACCCAATTTTAGTAGTTTTGCATGTCATTTGACGTGACACGTGTCCAGTAAATATACATATATATTCGTCTTATAATGGTAGAATTTTAAGGTTTAATTCTTTCAAAAAAAGAAACACTAGTAATAAGAGTTAAGGTGTTACTTTGATTTTTAATAATTTTTATTATTATTTAATCGAAGTCTAATTCTTAAAAAAACTCTTCTATTTAAGTTATTGAAAAGTTATAAAACATACTATCTGTCGAATTGAAAAGTTATAAAACATGTTAATTAATTATGTATTCTGCACAAAGTACCTCAACTAAAATATTAATTAATTTAAGTGTCAAATAATAGGGTAAGATGAAACCGATTATAAAATCGAAAGAATCATATGACAACATTTTCTACTTAAAATATGAAATCTGTTTCCATTGAAAGATGAATTTTATAATATTCTATTTTGATTTGGTTCCATGGGTCCACAAGCAAAACTAATTATTACCATGAGCGCCAGAGAGGAGGTCCGTTGGCGGTGAAGGTGGTTGTGACAGAGGGTGCACTGGATGCAGGCTACAAGCATGAGCTGCGTGACAAAGACGGTCGAGTGGAGGTGACTGCAATAGACGACTGAGAGGTTGAAGGAGACTGTACAAGAGGAAACGTCGACGGCCCCTGACGGTGGAGGGGAGTTGTGGTGCGGCGGGGCCGGAGGAAGAGCCGCAGACTTGATTTGGAGTTGGATTTAGGAATGATTTTTAATTAGGTGTAATTTGCAAAATGCTGAATTTATATAATTAATCTGGTGCGGTAACATTCACGGTAGTATTTGGTTTTCCTTAATAACACGAAGACATGTGGCACTATTTTTATATTTAAAATAAATATAGATCGGGTCGAGTTTAATTAGGTCACAACATAAAAATCCTATTATAATCCGATCATATTAAAACCCGATTTTTGTAACCCGAACTCAGGTTATTTAAAAACACAATCTGATTAGAATTCGAAAAAACCTGACCAATCCGATCGGGTTGGGTCGGTTTAATTTACACACCCCTAATCAAGACTACCCAAATAGGTTGAGTGTTATCAGAATATTGACTCTATTAATGTAACTCATCATTAGGAACTTAAGAATTTATGCTTTAAATAAACAAATTAACTTGAGCACGTAACTAGCTATGCATTGCAGCTGGCTTTGTCTTTCATTTACAAAAAGAATAATGCTAGATACCACCTGAGTTGATAAGATATTATTGGATAAGTAATTATCATATCGTTTAATTTAATAACTTTTATTTATTTTCATTTTTTATTGGTTTAGTGATATCTTACCGTGTCAGATTATATAAAAAATAATCGTAAATGAGTTATAGATTAAACATCAGTGGTCAGGAGGTAGTTAATTAGTTAATTAGCGGTAGAACATAAATCGTCCACCCGACAATGGTGACTAAAGGATTATTCATTGTATGCATCAAGTGCGAAGGTCCGGCTCTACATATTCTTCCTCGATGTCTGGTCATCTTTTGGGAACTATAATGCACATTTTTTGGTCACTTAATATACACATTCGCTTCAGCTTCCAAGCTGCTATATATATAATGGTAGACATATAGCCAACTCCCCCAACAGAAGAGAAGTTAATTCAACATGACTGAAGAACGCAAGAAAGTGAGATGGATTAAGAACTACAAAAGTAACCAAAAGATACCGCTTGTTGGTGAAGGTGGCTTCTCATTTTTCGCTTGTCTAGCTCGAGCTTTTCGCTCGGCCGCTAAGATGGTCGTAGCATCCCTCGACTCTGAAGGTACAGGAACTGAAAATGGCCGCATACATGCATGTCTAGTTGTTTTGCATATTGCATTAATTAATTATGATTTTCTTACTGATTCTGGTGTAGTAGAAACTTTATAACAAAGCATTAGACTAGCACAGCACACTTGGAGTACTTGGAGGAGAAGGGATGTTTGATCTAATTACATGAAGTGGATACGTATAACATGAATAAACATGAAACACTACAGCACATGAAGTTCGATGTTATCATTTTCAACTTCTCACATGCCGGTCATTACAGTTACTTGTGTGAAAAAGACAGGGATTGAGTACCTCAACATTTGTGCTTTAACTTTCAAGATTAAATATTAGTATTGAGTTAAGTTAAAATCATTAACATTCATTAGTACAGTCCTGGATTTGTATTTTTTTGTTTTCGGATATAAATGAAACGGGGAACACAAAGAGCTGGTAAAAGCATTCTTCAGAAGTGCACGAAAGAGGCTCAGTGAAGAGGGGGAAGTGCATGTCACACATAGGGATGATCACCCTTACATTGAATGGATGGTGGAGGAACTCGCAAAACAATCAAATTAACCTTATTTCGAAAGAGAAAGTGCAGTTTAGTAAAGCAGACTACTCAGGTTACCATAATAAGAGAGGTGGGGGAATCGAGAGTAAAAAGCAATTCCCTCATCAGCAAACCTTTATGTTCAAATTCAAATTCTCTCTCGCGGGAAGAAATCCTACAGAATTGGTAGCTGAAGATGGGGATCATCATCAACAAAACAAACCAAGCTGAAGCTGATGGAGATATGACTAGCATTATAGCTGCCTTTGATGGTGTACATGTTCACTGAGAATGTCAAATGGACTGGCTTGGGACTCTCTGTTGATTTAATTTGTATTTCCTACTCAGTTATCTATAATTGTATATGAAGATCATTAATTACTAGTTTATTGCCTGTGTATGCATCACATTGGGTTTTTCTAATTACATTCTAGATGTTACATTTTGGAATCACTTTGGACTAGAGAAAGACTTACGTAAGACAGACATACCATCTCAGTATAGTGATTTGGTGAGTCTATCTGATGAGATGACGATATACAATCACGAGTGAGTTAAAAATTCTAAAACAAGAAGATAACTCAGTAACCCTATCTAATGAAATGATGACACACTATTATAGGTGATTGAGAAAATTGATTAAAAAGACTGAAAAATTAATCATTTTCAACAAATGGTTAAACATTAGTAGTTAGACATTTCAGCTTGTTAATATGCATGTCCTAAGTAAGTATTTTCCTAAATGATGGCCTATAATTATGTTTTTGGAAAAATTACTAACATAAATTAAATAACGACCTTCCAAGCAGGAGCAACAGACTTACGTGATTCTGTGCACAAATTAAGCAACAGAATAGTCCAAAGGGAAAATACTTATATAGGACATGCATATTACATATTTAACCACTAATGTTTAGCCATGTGTTGAAGATGATTAATGTTTAGTGTGCAAGTGACTCAACATTAATTGAGAATACCTAATCTAATGCTTTGTACTTGTCAAATTAGAAAATTAATTAAGAAAAGATTTTAAAATTCATATGTGGTTAACATTTTTTCGTCTCTCCCATCTTTGAAACTTTTTCCGTTGACCACAAATCTCTCATTTTGAATTTGTATTCGAATTTGGTTAAAAAACAGAAGTCAGAAAATTAAGAGAAGATTTTGGTTCAAGATTGTACACATTTTAAGCAATATATGAAAATCTGATTAGATTTTATATGTATTATTATTTATCATTTTAACTCTTAAACTGGTCTTACGTTGCTCAGAGGCTCTTTAATGCCTTGCTAAGTTGTCACCTTCTGATGCCAAAGTTGCACTCATTGATCAGTATTTCATTCTCCCAAATCTTCCCCACACTTTCCAGCCTAGAAATCATCATTTTATAGAGAAAGTGAGATGCCCAGATGGGGATGAATCAATTTTACGCAGGATATAATTTATATGTGATTCTCTTATCTCTGGCTTCCATTGGAATATTATCAGTCATTGTTCTCTTCAAGGATTTCCAAGCACACTCATGGTTTTATGATCTCTCAGCATCCTCAGGCGCTAATTATCTTTCTTCTTCATCCATCATTGTATGATTCTGATTAATAATCTGATGAGATGACTCATTTAAGGATATTAATTATTTGTCAATATATGTACTATATCCTTTTTCATGGACTAATTCTGATGCAAACATTGCAGGACCTGGTTTCAAAGAAAAAGATAGAGAGGGTTGAAGCAGGTCTGGCAAGAGTTAGAGCTTTGATTAAAGAAGCAGCATTAAACCACAACAGCACCGCAGCTCTTGAAGATAAAGAATACATCCCAAAGGGCGAGATTTACAGAAATGCTCATGCCTTTCACAAGTATTTTTGATCTCTTTCATGTCTGATTTCTCTGAAGACTGATCATTTATATACTAATTATAGCATTTCAAATCCTAGAGAGTAACATGATGACTGAGAAATTATCGATTTTTTTTTGTCCTTATCTTCTACACTTTTACTCCTGCTTATAGTTATTGATGTATCTTCTTATTGTGTTAAAACTGAATAACAAGTCCAAGGCTAGCTGAATTAGGATCTTCTCATGATCTTAGCTTTTGTAGATCTTGTACCACGTGAATTTTATTGATTTTGAGCAGTTGAGATCTATTATATTCTCTCTCCTCTCTCGTTTATTGTGTATTAACCATCAATTGTATATTTATATTTTGCTAAGGTGAAAGTCAGATCAGGATTCTCTCCTGATCTAGGCTGGAGATATGATGACTAATGAATTGTTAATAATAAAGCCCCCACATTGGGGCAGCTGCGAGAAGTACTAGACCTTCAATTAATTATATATATTTAACAGTAGAAAGAAGGTTTAAACTTTGATAGTTTTACATGGTTATATTTCAGTTGTATTCAGTATCCTGTCATGCAGCAAACTGATAATGGTCTGATTTGCTTAATTGCACAGGAGTTACCTGTTAATGGAAAAATTGTTTAAAATCTTTGTTTATGAAGAGGGAGAGCCACCGTTATTTCATTATGGTACTTGCAAGAACATATATTCAATGGAAGGAATATTTCTTAGCTTAATGGAGACAGATACCAAATTTAGGATCCGAGATCCTGATCAAGCACATGTTTACTTTCTACCTTTCAGTGTAGTTATGATAATTGAACACCTCTTTCATCCAATTATCCGTGACAAAGCTGTTCTAGAACGTACTGTTGTTGATTATGTTCGCATCATATCTCACAAGTATCCCTATTGGAACAGAAGCCTTGGTACTGATCATTTCATGCTTTCCTGCCATGACTGGGTAAAATTTAATAAATTTTATCCTTTTTCAGTCTTTTTATTTATTTTGGTGAATTGATGTTGCCTTTTGATATCCCAGGGTCCCCGAGCAACATGGTATGTGCCTCAACTTTATTACAATTCCATCCGGGTACTGTGCAATGCCAATACCTCTGAGCACTTCAATGCAAAGAAAGATGCTTCATTTCCTGAAATTAATTTCATAACAGGAGAAACAACAGGTCTAACTGGGGGCTTGCCCCCATCTAATCGAACTGTCCTAGCATTCTTTGCCGGCCGATTACATGGAAAAATCAGGCCAGCACTTTTTCAGCATTGGAAAGAGAAAGACAAAGATGTACAAGTATATGAAACACTTCCTCAAGAAATATCATACAAGGACATGATGAAAAAGAGCAAGTTCTGCATTTGCCCAAGTGGGCATGAAGTTGCCAGCCCAAGAATTGCTGAGGCAATCTATGCAGAGTGTGTGCCAGTTTTGATATCACAGCACTATGTGCTTCCTTTCAGTGATGTGCTTAACTGGGATTCGTTTTCGATTCAAGTTGCAGTGCCTGAAATACCAAACCTGAAGAAAATTCTATTGGGGATACCTCAAGATCGGTATGTGAGAATGCAAAAACAAGTGAAGCTAGTGCAAAGACATTTTGTTGTAAACAATCCTCCTATTAGATATGATGTGTTCAATATGATAATTCATTCAATATGGCTAAGGAGGTTAAATGCAGATATAAATAGCTTATTCAAAGATAACCAGAAGGCTAGCTATTAAGAGCTACTTAAATTAACATCTAGCTAGGTTTCTCTTTATCTATAAGTTCTTCCAAGTTTTTATAGATCTTCCGATAACGTGAATTTTAACTATATATGTATAGTTGAGTTTTAATTTATTCTCTCTTGTAATATATTTGTTATCAATCACCATTGATATTCATAAAATTTGCTTGGATGAAAATTAAATCAATAAAAAATCATATGCATTCAGATTTTTGTGGTCAAGTTGCAGACTGTCGAGGATATGGCTAAGATTAATTGTAATATATCCTAGCACACAATCAAGATAAAATCTTCTCGTCAGTATTAGGAATTAAACACATGCATTGATGGTGATGGCCTGGGATTGGTTTATGTGGACAATGGATAAGACAAGCCACAGTTGGGACCAAACAGATATAGAGGTTAAGAGAAACTCCATCCATCTTGGCATGTATGCCGAGTACGCAACAGAATTTCTCTCCTACGTACGTTTTTGCTTTCCTTAAACTATCAATAAAAACTGTCAATAAAGTAATGAATCTTCTCAAATTTTATCCAAATTTTACTTCCAAAGAATGTGTATATAATAAATTATTGACCAATGAATATATTGATGATGTAATAAATGATATGATTGTTTAAGTTCTTGTCTAATCATTTGAGATGGAGGATTTTGAGATAATATTTAAGATGTATATTATTACTCTTAAATCGAGCTCATAAAAAGGTAAATTTCATTAAGTATCTTCCTATTTTTGTCTTAATACTGAATAATAAATGAGTCTTGAAGAATCATCCATTTTCTATATTAATATTTTTAGAAAATCATCAAATGAACTCTTAAAGAGAAGCCACATCGGGGACCAAACAAATAGTGTTTAGTAGAGTCTCTATCCATCTTGATGTATATGCCAACTACGTACACAACATATTATCTCTTATGTTTTTGCTTTCTTCTTAACATTTTTAAAAAGTTATCAAAATAAACTCTTATTGATGGATTTCGTCAAGTCATTTCACAACGAAAACAAATTAAGAGCGTATTAATATAACGGAATTGATCGAACCATTTTGGCCTTTGCGTTAACAAATGGTTTGGCAAAAATAGTTATTAAGAAACGTTGTTTTTGTCTTTGAAAAAATATCTCCAAAACGAAATTGATAAGTTCTTTGAAAAATCCGTAATAGAGTTTAAAAGTTGAAGTCCACGACTACGAGGAGAAGTAGTGGTGAGGTGGACTGCCTCCGGCCGCTTCAGCGTGCTACCTTAAAATGATGAGATAAATTTATGGGTTTTCTCTTTAATTTCTTAGTGATCGAGGATCACTTGTGGTGGTGAGTGCGTGACGGCGACGCCTCAACTCAGATCCTGAGGCATCTTCATCTTCTAATGCAAATTGATGTTGAAATCCACCCATTTTTTTTTTCAATTTTTATTATTTCTACATGTGCTTTCATCATTATGTCATTTTTTTATAATATTTCTTTCGAAAACATTTACAAATATTGATATATATATGGACCTCAACTAGTATATATCAACTCTTCGCGTATGATATGTACGTACTTTGTTTAATTTATTAATTAGTTGTTAATAATGGTATATATAATAAGATTACCAACTATTCATACAGATGAAAATAACATAAAATTATTAATTAACTTCAAGAAATTAAAACTAAATATTCGAAACAAATAACTGTATGGGCAGTTTGGTCATGGACTGGCAGGGTTCAATTTTCTCCTCAGGTACTATTTGGTTTTGGTGGTCATGGTCAAAACTAACCTGTCTTTTAAGGTCAAAAATTTCAAGGCAAAATTTTCTAATATTATTAAAAGTACAAAATAGCAGGCTAGCCATGTATGACACATATATATAATTAAGAATGCTTATACTAATTAAATTACAAAATCATACAAAACACATGCAAATCCTAATAAAAATTATAAAGATTTTAATTAAATTAAAAAATAAAGACGTTTTAGCAACATCATATAGTTTGGAAGAGAGACACAAAGTCATGCGATGATGAGATGAGACTAGAGTGAAGAATATTCTTAGAAAATGGAAGTCTTGGTTTTACACTTGTAAGAGGAAATGCAGAGCCAAGCTCTCTAAGTAGGAGCCGTTCATTTTATGAAAGCCCTCTGCATGGCAAAGATTTTTTAAAAAACTGGGGCCACACAACACATATCGATATTAGAGAAGAGAATATTTCTGATGTACAGCAACGAATGATTATGACTCAGAAATGAATCCCTCCAGGAAAATTATTTTTTGTTAGTTTCTACATATGGTTTCAGAGAGATCGAGATGATGAAACAATATGAATATTCCTCTTCATCATCTTTCTGGTCTTCTTCATCTTTTTTCGCTCTTTTACTCTTGGTGCTACCTTTGTCAGTGATTTCAGTTTTGGTTTTTACTTTGGGTCCTTCTGCTAGCGTTTCTT
The DNA here is from genome assembly GCA_013180625.2 of Boswellia sacra. Lineage (NCBI taxonomy): Eukaryota > Viridiplantae > Streptophyta > Magnoliopsida > Sapindales > Burseraceae > Boswellia > Boswellia sacra. Next base: position 59,903 of record SNVD02012509.1, on the reverse strand, counting down.
CGTCTCCACAGCTATCTCCATACACATGGAGACTTGGTATCTCGAGTTCTTATTCTTTTACTGCTTCTTCACTAGTAAAGAGTACTCCAGCTGGTTCTTCCATCTTCAATGAATCCTTCGCTGATGTGTTAATCGCTAACGAAACGTTTTCCTTGGCCAATGAAACATTTCAATTGGTAATGCATATATATATAGTTTAATTATTCATATTTTTACTTATTGTTTTCACCTTCAGTTTGATGATCATCAGAGTATTCTTTGTTATTTCCTGTGTTTACTTTCCACAGGGACAGGAGCAATTAGATCCGACTAGTTATCCCATCTTCAACGAAACCTCTTCAGATTCATCCGGCAAAAACGAAACAATTCTATTGGTAAGAACTTCTTCATTCTTTATTGCTACGATGTTGATTGATGTTTGATGGACTTTTTGCTCGATGTTTCTACGTTGCTGCTTGACTAGGGAGAAAGGCAAGACATATTAAAGCATAACGAATCGGGTCATATTATTGAAGTTCCTATCACCCCCATGACTCAAGTTGTTAGGAGAAAAAACGAGTTGGAGAAGCTTGAAGCACGTTTGGCCAGAGCCAGGTCCTCCATCAGAGAAGCCGCTTTGGTTAGGAACTTGACATCAACTTATCAAGACCCAGACTATGTGCCTCGAGGTCCAATATATAGGAACGCGAATGCCTTTCTTAGGTACTTACATTTAATTACTTGATAATTTATTTATATTGTAGTACATTAATTAATCTTTTTCTGATGTGCTTCTATATATACTAATTGTCTTCTTTGAAAAATAAAACCAAATTAATCAGGAGTTATTTAGAGATGGAGAAGCTTTTCAGGATTTATGTATATGAAGAAGGAGAGCCACCAATGTTTCACGATGGTCCCTGCAAGAATATATATACCATAGAGGGAAGGTTCATCCACGAAATGGAGAAAAGCAATGCTTATAGAACGAAAGACCCTGATAAGGCTTCGGTTTATTTCCTTCCATTCAGTGTTGTAATGATGGTTGAGCACCTCTTCGTGCCTGGCACCAATAATATGAATGTTATTGGACGTCCTGTTGTTGATTATATCAATGTCATTTCTAAGAAACATCACTTCTGGAATCGGAGTCTTGGTGCTGATCATTTCATGCTGTCTTGCCATGATTGGGTAAGCATTATAATTTTTTATATTCATACCCAATCAATTATTTCCTCTCAGTCATCTTTATCTCTTTCTACAGATTGATTAATATCGATTATTCTCATTAACGGCTCTCTTTTTTCTAAACTTTTGGGTTTTTTTTTTTTTTTAATGTAGTTACACTTTTCCTATAAAGTCTTCCAGAAGTATTTTGTGACTTCTAATAGTATCATATTTGATTTTCTATTTTAATAAAGTGTACCACAAAAATAGAATAACAAAGGAACTTATTGCAACAGGATTAATGTGAAATTTTGGGAGTTAATTTCTAAATTCTAATCCCAATCAGGGTTGAATCTAGTCCACCATAGCCTATACGCCAATTGATTGAAATTTGTTATTATACATTTGCAATATTATTTTCTGCTAGCATCGCCACTATAAATTTTAATTTGATATCTTGAACGATGTCTTCCAAATTGAATATTTGCTTATGCTTTGGGTCAGACCAAAGAAATAAACCGAAGCTAAAAGTTACTGTAATTATTAAGCAATGAGACTGCATATTTATTTACTGCAGGGTCCAAAAGCATCATCATTTGTTCCTCAATTATTCCACAAGTCCATTAGAGTTTTGTGCAATGCCAACACTTCCGAAGGCTTCAATCCTAGCAAAGATGCCTCCTTGCCCGAAATCAATCTCGTGACAGGAGAAATCACTGGACTTATTGGCGGCCCCTCCCCGTCTCGCCGCTCCATTCTTGCATTCTTCGCAGGCCGGCTACATGGGCACATCAGGTACCTGCTTTTAGAGCGATGGAAAAACAAAGACCAAGATGTTCAAGTGTATGACAAACTACCTGATGGCGTGTCATATTACTCAATGTTAAGAAAGAGCAAGTTTTGCTTATGCCCAAGTGGATACGAAGTGGCAAGTCCTAGAGTAGTGGAATCCATTTATGCTGAATGTGTTCCAGTGTTGATTTCGGATAGTTATGTTCCTCCTTTCAGCGATGTTCTCAATTGGAAATCGTTTTCGGTGCAAGTAGATGTGAAGGATATACCAAATATAAAGAATATACTCATGGCCATCTCTCCAAGGCAGTATCTGAGAATGCAAAGAAGAGTGAAACAAGTGCAGAGGCACTTTGTGCTCAATGATTCTCCCAAGAGATTTGATGTCTTTCACATGATTCTTCACTCTATTTGGCTTAGGAGATTGAACATTCACCTGAAGGATTTTGATCAATCTTGATAATTACTCACTCCGTTGCTTATTATTCAATTTGTATTGAAATTCGTTTAAATAAGGGTGTTAATAATTTGTGATTGTAAATAGTTATTGATAATATATGCCGAGTATAAACCATTGTCATATGCAAGAGTAATGGTAGTGAAGCTATCAAAGGTTAGATCATCATTTCTGAAAGTGGGAATACAAGTTTCCGCAAGCTAAGCCTCAAAGCATATTATGTTTCTTTTAAGTGGATTGTTTGCGACATGTATATATCTCTCTCTTACCTTCGTTTCATTGTCATGATTCATTGGTGATGAGAATAAGGACAATGTTGGCCTTCACATTTCATTCAAGAAAGATCAATGAAATATTGTTGTTTGTTTTTTACATAACAAGATAAAGAATTCAGTAAGCCACAATATGATATCATTCTCCTCTTATACACTTTAGTATCAAACAAAAAGCAAAATTATACTTCTTCATGAATTTTAAGAATAAGAAACATGAATTCAAACTTGAGGTGTTACTAGATTATTAATGGCTGTTAATGATTAAAAACAAGGTTGGATTATATATGTTGATGCATAGATTTTATAGGTTTGCATCCTCATGAGGTATTGTCTGTTTTGGGCCAGAGCTCACGTGGTTTTGTCTTGAAAAGGGCCTTCATTAGGGAAGGGGAGGAGTCCCTCCTCTTATAAGCCACAAGCCAATCCACTACCACAAAAGATGTGGGACAAAGTCACCACCCCTGGGCTTGCATCCCCATGAGGTATTGTCCGCTTTGGGCCAGAGCTTGCACGGTTTATCCTGAAAAGAGCCCTTATTAGGGAAGGAAAGTAGCCACTTCTCTTATAAACTACATGCCAATCTATTATATAAGCGATGTAGGACAAAGTTACTATTCCTGATTTGGACCCAGTGTCAACACCCCCCTTAGTAGGTTGGGTTATGGCATGCTGGGTCGGGATACACATTAGTCGTTCAATAAAACAGTGACATAGATACCCAAAGCATTAATGGATTGATATCATAAAGTAGCTTCATCATGCATAGATAATTAGAGGCTGACAAGATAACAAAAGGAGAAACTCAAACCAAGAATCCGTTTATGACACAAATCTATTTACAACACGAATCCGTTTATGACACGTATATATATTAAACACGATTGACATGAATATAAATTAAAACAAGATTAACACGATTATTGACACGAACAATATTTTATAATTTTTACATATTATATAATACAAATTAAAAATTATAATATTTTATTATATTAATATAATTAGAAGCACACTGGACGCATCACCGTTAATTTCTTATTTTCTAAATCAAATATTAAAGTTTGTATGATTTCTTGGTATTTAGTTTTGTTTAATTTTGTATATTATAATGCGGCCTTTTCATTTAAGAATAGGTTTTAATGTATAATCATGTCATAACTGTAATCGTGTCATAATCATGTCCTAACTATAAACGAGCCGTGTCAATCATTTAAATGTGTAATAATCGTGTTTAACAGGTCGTATTTGTGTCTAACACGAATACGACCCGTTTATTTTTCGTGTTCGCGTGTCATATCATGTTACCCATTTAATAATCGTGTTCTGTTCGTGTTGACCCTACATAACATGAATAATAAACGGGTCGTGTTCGTGTCGGGTCAATCTTTGTCGTATCATAGCTCGATAGGATACGAACACGATCCACGAACACAAATTGCCACCCCTACATCTTGATTTGATTGTAGCCTGAGAAAGTATCTATGAAACTCATCAGCTCATGTCCAGCTATGGCATCTACTAACTGATCTATTCTTGGAAGAGGGAAACTATCATTTGGATAAACTTTATTTAGATAAGTAAGATCTATTCTTGGAAGAGGGAAACTATCCTTTGGATACACTTTATTTAGATAAGTAAAATCAATACATATCCTCTGTTTTCCATTGACTTTCTTCATCAAAATAGGATTGGCAAGCCAAGCTAGATAGTTTGCTTCTCTAATGAATCGAACTTGAAGGAGTTTATCTACCTCATCATTCATAGCCTTATATCTTTTAGCATAAAATACTAGGATTGATTCTTAACATATCTTCATGATTCCATTCGAACACATCTCAGAATCGCCCAAGCAAGTTCTAGAGCTGTGCCTTAATCTCTCCTAAGTTACCTCTGAGTTTTATTATCCTCTTAGGGTGTCGAGGATCAAGTTTGAATGGCACTAAACTTTCAGAAGCTTCCCCTCACCATTGAAATAACAAATCATACAATTTTTATGATACACTTTTCTTGAACTTTGATTATAAGAATTTAGGGTTTAAGTAATAAGTTGATGAAGAATGGTTTTAATTACCTAAGATGCATGAGCCAAGTAGTAACGGCAAATCAAGGATTGTGTAGCTAGATGTATGATCAAGTGTCTGATTCCTCGCATAGGCTTATCTCATGATTTAAATGGGAGACCGTGACGGTGAATGTCCAAGGCTTAATCATAAAGCAAAAAAATAAAAGAATGGTTAAAATTTAATCTTTGTCTTAATATTAACTTAATAAAAGTGACTATTTCAATCATAATATATATTTTTAAAATACGGGTGTTGAGAATTTTTTTTAGGCGTAAGTAGTCTCACCTTTATAGAATGAAATCATTGTAATTCTAAAAAAGAAAAGCTTATTTTATTTCATTTCATTACCATCAAAATTTTTCGAGTATTATTTTTAGTTTGATTGAATTGAACTTATAAAAATATTTATAAATTTCATGAAGTACCCTTATCTTTTTTCTTAATATCAAATAAAAACTAAATTTTAAAAACTCATCCATTTTCTTCCTTTTAACATTTTAAAAAAGGTTATTAAATAAACTTTTGTTGTCAGATTTTGTCAAACCATTCCTTAATAAAAGCAAATGGTTTAACATCCCCAAGGATTTCGTCAATAAGAAGAAAATTAGTTGTTTTTCAATACTTTATTTTGGCCTTCGCGTGAACAAATGGTTTGGCAAAAGAAATAGTCAATAAGAAGAAAATTAGTTGTTTTTATGATTTTGATCAGATAAAAAGAAGAAATCGATAAGTTCTTTTAAAATAAATTCGTAAATGAGACTTGATGAATACGTAGGGATTGAAAGTTGAAAGAGTCTAATAGTTGATGAAAGAATTATGTAAACAGATCAAGATTTGTTTTCTTATTGATTGATTAATTTTGTACACGAGAGGCATGTGTTTATATATACAGAACTTTTAACAACCTTGCTGACATGGCATATCCATAACTAACTTTTGCTGACCTGTACATTATTGTAAACTGACTGTAACTAACTCTGCAACTAATTCATTTTTCCGCCAACACTCTCCCTCAATTCGAGCCTCTGTAACTTTTTCCTTTTTGCGCCAATACTCCCCCTCAATTCGAACTGGGAGTTTCTACTCAGGAGAATTGGAGTCAGCTATGCTTTGTTGGTTTTCCAGGTAACTTTTTCGTGAAGCAATGCCAAGCTTCTCTCTGAGCATCTGAAATCTAACTCCTGATAACGGTTTAGTTAGTATAGCAGCTGTTTGATATTCAGTAGATATGTGCCTGACTTCCAGTTGTCCAGACACTACTTTTTCTCTGATAAAATGCAGATCAATTTCAATGTCTTTGGTCCTTGCATGGAAGACTGGATTTGCTGCAAGTGATTTAGCTCCTTTGTTATCACACCAAATTACAGGAACTCCACTTAGTTTGATTCCAAGTTCATTCATCAAACTTTGCAGCCACAGAATTTCGGCTGCAGCTTGTGCCAGACTTCTATATTCTGCTTTTGTAGATGATCTGGCTACAACTTTCTGCTTTTTGGCAGACCAGTAGACTAGATTGCTTCCAAAATATACACAGCAGCCTGATGTTGATCTCCTGTCATCTACTGAACTTGCCTAGTCTGCATCACTGAATGCAACTAGATCAATTGTGTTCATAGGCTTATATAAGAGACAGTAATCAGTAGTCCCTTTCACATATCTTAATATCCGTTTGCAGGCTTGCCATTGTGCCTGTGTTGGTGACTGAAGAAATTGACTGAGCTTGTTGATAGCAAATGAAATGTCAGGTCTGGACATTGATAGATATTGCAAGCCTCCCACTATGCTTCTGAAAGTAGTTGGCTGTTCAAATGGATCACTGTCATTAGATGATAATTTCTGATTTGTGATCATAGGTGTTTGAGTGTGCTTGGCCTCCAGCATATTGCATTTTCTTAGCAAATCCTCTGCATATTTCTTTTATGACAGTAATATAGTATTTTTCTGTCTATATACTTCGAACCCAAGGAAGTAGTGAACTTCACCCAATGTTTTGAGTGAAAAATGTTTGTTTAAGTCACTAATAACTTGCTGAATTTGATAATGATCACTTCCTGTCACCAGTATGTCATCCACATAGACTAGTAGTAGTGTAATTTTGTCTTGATTCTTATAGACAAATAAGCTTGTATCAGCTCTGGACATTTGAAATCCCCACTGAATTAGTGCACCTCTAAGCTTATCAAACCAAGCTCTAGGTGCCTGTTTCAAACCATAAAGGGATTTATGCAGTTTGCAAACATAACCTGGATTGTTTGAGTTGACAAATCCTTCTGGTTGATGCATGAACACCATTTCCTGTAGATCACCATTTAGGAAGGCATTATTGATGTCAATGTGTTGAATGGACCAGATGAATGTGACAGCAAGGGAGAAGACTACTCGGATGGTTGATGGTTTGATCACTGGGCTGAAAGTTTCAGAGTAATCAATTCCAGGTTCTTGCTGAAATCCTTTGGCCACTAATCTGGCTTTGTATCTCTGTATAGTGTTATCTGCATTGTACTTGATTCGAAAAATCCATTTACAGTCAACCACATGTGATGCTTCTTCTGGTTTGACTAATGTCCAGGTTTGATTTGCCATGAGAGCATTGTATTATGCTTCCATGGCCTTTTTCCACTGATGATTAGCAAGGGCTTGAGCTACTGATGAGGGTTCAGTTTCTGTGAGACTATCAATGGAATATGCTTTAGGTTTAAAAATTCCTGCTTTAGCTCTAGTTATCATTGGATGAGTACTAATTGGAGGAGCTGCAGTATTTAACTTAGGTGATGAGGAATTTAAATTTGAAGAGGCATCAGATAAAGAAGGTTGAGAATGTGACCTGGAGGGTGTTTCAGAAACTGGAAAGAAACCAGTGTTTTGTTGGTTGTGATCAGCTGATTGTTGTTCAGTTGGAGTGGAGATAATAGAGTGTCTTTTACTTGCTGTAGGAGTTGCTGATTCAGTGGTAGGAGATGAGTGGTTTGCAATATGAGGTAGCCACCATGTAGAATTTTCAACTTTGACTGGTGAGGTGAATTCAGCATTGGTTTGTAGAAATTGTGCAGCTGTAAAAGGGAATTCTGTCTCATGAAAAGAGACACTTTTTGATATGTATATTCTGCCTGATGGATACAGACACAGATAGCCTTTGTATTTGCTGTTGTAGCCTATAAACACACATTTTGTAGTGTGAAAGGCAAATTTATGATGATTATAGGCTCTGAGATGTGGAAAGCATGCACATCCAAACACTCTCATCATACTGACATCTGGTTTTTGTTTGAAAATTTTCTGAAATGGTGAAGCTTGTGATAAAACTGGAGTTGGCAATCGATTGAGTAGGAATGTGGCAGTGTGAAATGCATGCCACCAGAAACTAAGAGGTAAGGAGCTTTGAGCCAGTAAAGTTAGGCCTATTTCCACTACTGTCCTATGCTTCCTTTCTATTTTTCCATTTTGTTGATGGGCATGAGGACAGGGATGTCTGAATATAATGCCAATTTTATGGAGAAATGATGCAAGAGGCCTGAACTCTCCTCCCCAATATGTTTGTAAGCATTTCAGTTTTGTATTGAACTGCCTTTCCACCAGCTGTAAGAATGCTGAAAAAATGCTGGAAACTTCACCTTTGGTATGCATTGGATAGATCCAGCAGTACCTACTATAGTGATCAACAAATAGAAGGTAATATCTATATCCATCTATGGAGATAACAGGAGCTGGTCCCCACACATCAGCAGATACAATTTCAAGTGGGCCAGAGACAGTGGATGAAGAAGCTGGATAATGAGAGTTGCATTGTTTTCCAAGTTTACATGAATCACATACCAACACTTTATTGCCATAATATGTAAAATAGCCAGTTTGTTTGGCAAATTGAAATAACACTGAACTACCAGGATGTCCTAATCTTTAGTGCCACAGCACTTTAGCTGGAATGGGTTGTTGCATAGAACATTTATTTGTTGTACATGAAAATAAGGACATGGGACTGTTATGTGAGGTCTTCAAGCAGCTAAAGTTTGCTGGAGCTTCTGAGAAATTTGTAATTGTCTGTAGCTGGGAAGTAACCTTATATAGTCCATGATCAAGATGTCCCTCTAATAGGATGAGTTGTGTGACATTGTCCTTTACATAGCAAACAGAGGAATGAAACTCTACCATTACTGAATTATCTTGAATCAATCTGGAAATACTCATTAAATTCTTTGTTATAAGAGGTGCATGCAGAACCTTTTTTAACTTCAGAACTTGATTATAATCAGTAGTGCTAATAACTGCAGAACCAATGTGTAGGATGGGAATGAAATTACCATTTCCCACTTGAATTTTCTCTGAACCTTGATACTCCTCTTTTATAGTCAGATTGTTGAGATTGGATGTGATGTGGTCAGTAGCTCCAGTGTCCAGATACCAGGAAGGATCAGTGACAGTGTTTTGGTTTGCAGCATTAGAGACCACATATGCTTGAGAGTTGGCCTGATTTGTATACTGAGAAGCATTGTTTGATGCATTTCCTGATGCATTATTGTTGGTTGGAGGACCCTGAAAGCTTATATCAAAACGATGGTAGCATTTTAAGGCAATATGGCCTGTTTTCCCACACAATTGACATACTACTCGACCATTGCCTCTACTGAAAGTTCTACCACCTGATGTTCTTCCTCTACCTCTCCCTCTAAAGTTCTGATAGTGCTGCTTAAAATTTTGAGAACTAGAACCATAATTCTGAGATGATCCTATATTTCTAGTCAACAATGCACTATGATCACTGGAAATTGTGTTAGCTGTGTGGTGCTGAGCAAGTCTCAGTTCATAACTCTGTAACTGATATTGTACTTCTTCTAATGATATGTTTCCTAATTTGGAATTAATGTTCACTACTATAGCATCGAATTCAGGTCCCAAACCATCTAAAACATGCAGTAACAGATCTGAATCTTTGATTTCAGAACCTATTGCAAACAATGTGTCAGCAATTCCTTTCATTTTAAGAAAGTAATCAGCTATTGACATGGATCCTTTTTTAGTAGTCTGCAACTCATTTTTAAGATGCATAGATCTTGCTCTGGATTCAGTATAAAACAGTTTTTCCAGTGTGTTCCAGAGGCGAAATGAAGACTGACAGCGGACAACATAACCAAACATGGATTCTGTAATTGAGGATAGCAACCAACTGAGTATGAATTTGTCAATTCTTTTCCAGATTAAGAACTCAGGATTGGATTGATTAACAGCATCAATATTATTTGTAACTGAATTTAGATTTGCAAAATGAGAAGGACACTGCTTATCTCCATTTATGTAGCCTTCCAGATCGTAGGCTTCCAAGGTTGGCAGCACTTGTGATCTCCAGTAGCCATAGTTTCCACGGTGAAGCTTGATCGAGAGAGATGGAAGAGTGGAAGGAAGATTAATCAGAGGCATGGATGTTGAGTTTGTTGTTTCTTGATTCTGAGTCGAGCTGGCAGCATTGCCTTCATGATGTAGTGAATCTGTGTTTGTATGGTCGTGAGTGTTTCTTGGAAAATTTGAGTTTCCAGGAAAATTATGTGTTTGGTTAGCCATAGGCTCTGATACCATGAAAGAATTATGTAAACAGATCAAGATTTGTTTTCTTATTGATTGATTAATTTTGTACACGAGAGGCATGTGTTTATATATACAGAACTTTTAACAACCTTGCTGACATGGCATATCCATAACTAACTTTTGCTGACCTGTACATTATTGTAAACTGACTGTAACTAACTCTGCAACTAATTCATTTTTCCGCCAACAGTTGAAGTCCACCGAGAAGAAGTTGTGGTGGGTGGTGGACTCCCTTCGCTTCCGCGTGCTACCCTAAAATGATAAGACAAATATATGGTTTTTTCCTTAATTTCTTAGGGTGTGTTCTTTTATGAATCCAGTATTTTTATTTTCAATTGAATTTAGAAATATGTGATTGATTTTGAATTATTTTAAATTTTAAAAAGGATATATGGTTGATATTGAATATAAATTGTATTAAAAAATGTGCAGCACAGAAAACAAGATTTGAATCCATAAACGAACAACAGTAATTAAGGATCACTTAGCGTGGTATGTGCAGTGTACGTGACGGCGACTCCTCAACTCAGATCCTGAGGCATCTTAATTGTCGTTTTAAACTTTCTTTCTACTGGGAATTGATGTTGAAATCCACCATGTTTTCTTTTACCACTTTTTATTATTTCAACATGTGCTTTCATCATTATAAGTCATTTTTTTTTTATAATATATTTCTTTCGAATTAAACATCTTCAAATATTTATATATATCAACTAGCTAGTTTCAACTCTTCACGATGTATGTACTTCGTTTAATTTATTGATTAATTGTTGCAAAATGATCCGTAAAATATTAGTTAATTTCAAGAAATTAAATCAAGATTTAATCTCCAAACAAATAACTGTCTATATAACTCTCATATGAAAATTAGATGGGCAGCTGTTCACGTGGAGGGGTTCAATTTTCTGCAAGTGTTATTTGGTTTTGGTGGTCAAGGTCAAAATTATAACTTGTTTTTAACGGGGAAAAAATTCCAAAACAAATTTTCTAATGTTATTAAAATTACAAAATAGCAGGTCATGTATGACACATATATATAACCAAGAATCCTGATCCTAATTAAATTACTAAATTATCCAAATCCTAATAACAATAAAGATGTCAATTAAAATAGAGAATAAACACCAAGCAACATCTTGTAGTTTGAAAGAAAGACATATAATCATGAGATTAAATTAGAGTGGAGAGTTTAGAGAATAGAAGTCTTGGCTTTACACTGTAGAGGAAATACAGGGCCAAGCTTTCTAAGAAAGGTGCCGTCAACTTCAAGAAAGCTCTCTGCATTGCGAAGATTTTGGAACCCGACCCATATCGAGATCAGAGAAGAGAATATTTCTGATGTGCAGCAACGAATAACAATGACTCAAGAAATGAATCCGTCCATATAAATTTTATTTTTTTATTAGTCTCTACATTGCTTGCATTTACTGATTTGAAGTAATAGTGCTGATCATTAAAGAGATCGAGATCCAAATGAAGAGACAGCATTATTATTATTATCCAAATGAGGATCACTTGTAATGGGCCGTAAATTTCTTACGGCGGTCCAAAAAGTCATATATGGCATAGGTCAGGTCTTTTACGGTGGCTTCCTCTCTGTCTCAAAAGGTTATTTGCGTTACCTCATTTACGGCAGCTCCTTTAGCCGCCACAAAAGACTAAATAATATAAAAAAAATAATATTACATAAAATTACAAATTTACCCTAATTTTAAATTTGGTTAAAATTATCAATTTACCCCTAACTTAAAATTCTTTAAAATTTATTATTTTACTTTGGTCATAGATTTATTATAATGACACATTTACCCCTAATTTTTGGTTATGCAAAATTCTATTTTTCTCTTAATTTTAATTTTAGCAAATTACCATTTTACCCTTATTAATCGATTTTCAATATGATTTATGTAACGTATTTTAAAGATTAATACTAATTTATTATTTTATATTAAATCTATTAAATATAATTCGGTTTGATTTTAATTAATAATTAATTGAAATAAAAAATTTTAAAAGACTTATGTAAAACAAAAATTAAATTTATTACTTTCAAATATACAATATAAAAATATTCAAATTACAAAATAAACAATTCAAGAATATCAAATTTGCCTTGGGCCTTCAAGGGCTTCTTTCTTCCTTCCCGAATTTCCTGCATCCATGGACGAAAAAGCCAAAATATTTATACTACAAAAGATAAAAAATAACTAATTAAAAAATAGTTTTAATAAAATCAACAAATCTCAATCCAAAAATTCAAATATTAGTTCATGGTGTAAAATCCCACTACGTCAAGTATAAAATATCTAATAGAAGATAAGATCCCATATATATGCCAAGAGTGGAGTGTATGAATGGACACCAATAATAAGAAATATTGTAAGTAGAACAACAAAAATTATATAGAAAAGGAACAAAAGTGAAAAAAGAAGAAAGGTGCAATAGAAGACATGACAAACAGCCACCTGATCAATTCCTTGCATTCTCATAACAATTGACGATGATAACCTGGACTTCCGTTCTGGCTTTATATTGACTCTAAAGCTATGAACTTTTTCATCAACATAACGCGCAGGAGATCCTCCTGGGCTGCTACTTCGGTTGGAGCTTCTACTGTGTCCAGTATTAGCCTTTTATAGAAAGCATTAAACTGGAGATCAAACCTACAAATTCGGAAGAAATGAGCACCGATCTCATCAAAAAACAACTTAACACATAGCGAAAGAAGCAAAGTCATATGCTAGAATCTAAGTATAAATACCTTGATGGACTGCAGCTCTAGTGATCTAGCAAGCAAAGATCTTATATACAAATTTCTAACATGGGAAATAAGCATGGTATCCGTCACCCTCTTTGAATGACAAGCATGGTAAGTTAAGTTGTTTTCAATTAGCCTTTGTAACTGTTATCTTAACTGAATTAACAAATCTTCCCTCACATGGCTTATATTGCTGAATATTGGCATCAAGATAAATGAAAAAGATATTCAGTGCGTAGCACAATGATATAAATAACACAGAGCTACAGAATTTTTTTTTAGATAAAAAAAAGAGAAAGCACAATGCATCCCCCAAAGAAATAGACGAAGAAATCAACTTTCCTATGAGGCTAAGGTTTGTTCCGCTGTTGCCCAAATTCATCATTTGCAAGATCTGTAAAGAAAACTAATTCAGCTTAACTACAATTATACTAAATAATGCGAATGAGTTTTAACAGCATGTGATCGCCAAACTTGAAGAGGCAACATCAAAGTTACCAGGTCTCTCGCACTACAAAAACAAAAGGATTAAAAATTTGGTACAAAGTGCATTTCACATATAATATACATAATAAAATTCATTGGCCAAATTAGATTTTAAATCTAAATCAAAATGCATACACATTATGCAGGGCAGTCTTTTAACCGGCGAGGAAATAACAGTTAAAAAGCTGTCAAAGATTTAATTGGAATTGACTAAAAGAGTTGTCAAAGAAACAATTAGAATCATAGGCATGGCTAATAAAGAAGCAATCATTTATACAGAACTATATAAATCAATTGGACTAAAAAAATTATGTCAAAGATGATTACCATGATATCAACTGGTTCTGGTTTGCAATGGTTGTTGTCAATGTAATTTTATGTAGTATTCATTCTTCTTAGTAAACTCTTATTGGAAAAGCATATTAGAAAGTGATCAAGTTAAAATTGAAAGTGAAAGAGGAGCATATTCAATAGTGTAACTAATTTGAATAGAAGCAGATTGGTTATGGGGAAAAAAGAACTAAAGTTCAGACACTAGTCAAAGTGATGAAATATTTATTTATGCAGAACGGCAACAAGTGTTCTCAGACAAAATATAAATATCAAAGCAAAGACTAAAAAGAAAAATGAAAAAACTTAAACTATGTTTGTATGGAGTCAATGTAATTAGTTGGTTAATTCCATGGAAAGAAAGAAACCAAGCTATCCCTGCAAACATTAATAACAACCCATTGATCAACTAATGAATTCTCAAATTAACAAAACTACACCCAAAACTACTACTAGATCAGAGCCACATGCAAAGATAAAACAATGCTCTCTCATACTCTCAATGGCATTTTATCAAACAGCTGGTATGCAAATCTAAGTGAATGATAAAATCTTGAAAATAATACTAAACGGCAGGCCCTAACTCAAGCTAGGAAGAGAAAATACACAGTTAACTAAAGTTTGCAAACAACAAGAGAACTAAACAGAAATAATTATAAATTACACTAGCTGCTGCAAACTACAAATAAGTGCATATCTAAAATAGAAATTCCTATAAAGCCAAGTACCAAACAAAGTATAACTGCATGTTAATTTTATTCAACTTGTTCTCCGTGACAAGCATTGCTTATCATTCATCAGGATCATTTAAAGAAGAAAACAAACAATAGAACAGAGAGATTCACAAAAAATAACAAAATGTAGATCTAAAGTTGAACGGTCCTCTAACAAATCTATGCAAGGATTCATTTCGCAACATGAAAATTTACAAATGAAGAAATGAAAATCAAATATGAGTATTGCAGGAAGGGGAGCAGTGAATCTCCCTATCTACACTTCTAAATCTTAGGTATTTAACTCTATTTGAAGTAGAAATGACTTGCCAATGGTTCGGGAAGCAAAAATTCTAACTCAACTCGAACTGAATCAGTTGATTTGAAGCTGAAGAAAAGTAGTCGATCGTTCAATTGAAGCTGAAGCAAAATAATCAATTGATTTCTAGGGTTACAAAGGGACTCGTTTCAATCGATTAGATGATGTCAAGGGTTATAAAGGGGCATTTACAAAGTAGTAGAGAGAAATTAAACTGATCGATTGACAAGCAACTCATTTGCGAAATAAGGGATTACTAACTCATTTGGGTCGGCCCGGTTGCTGCCTTATTTGGGGGTACAAGTGTGGTTGGTGCAACTCATTTGAGGCTGCTTCTTAATGCCGCCGTAAATGGGCGATGTATATGAGAGAGTTTTTTGTAGTGTTTGTTTTTCAATTTTTATTATTTCTACATGTGCTTTCATCATTATGAAATTTTTTTTTTTAATATTTCTTTCGAAAACATTTTCAAATATATATATGTATATATATATGGACATTTTCAAATATATCAACTCTTCGCGTGCGATATGTACGTACTTTGTTTAATTTATTTATTAGTTGTTAATAATGGTATATATAATAAGATTACCAACTATACACACAGATGAAAATAACATAAAAATATTAGTTAACTTCAAGAAATTAAAACTAAATATTCGAAACAAATAACTGTATATATATAACTGAATGGGCAGCTGGTCATGGGCTGGCTGAGTTCAATTTTCTCCACAGGTATTATTTGGTTTTGGTGGTGATGGTCAAAACTAACCTGTCTTTTAAGGTCAAAAATTTCAAAGCAAAATTTTCTAATATTATTGAAACTACAAAATAGGAGGCTAGCCATGTATGACACATATTTATAACTAAGAACGCTTATACTAATTAAATTACTAAATCATACAAAACACATGCAAATCCTAATAAAAATTATAAAGATGTTAATTAAATTAAAAAATAAAGACGTTTTAGCAACATCATATAGTTTGGAAGAGAGACACAAAGTCATGCGATGCTGAGATGAGACTAGAGTGAAGAATATTCTTAGACAATGGAAGTCTTGGTTTCACACTTGTAAGAGGAAATACAGAGCCAAGCTCTCTAAGGAGCAGCCGTACATTTTATGAAAGCCCTCTGCATGGCAAAGATTTAAAAAAAAAAACTGGGGCCACGCAACCCGTATCGATATACTTCTGATGTACAGTCACGAATGACTATGACTCAGAAATGAATCCCTCCAGAAAAATTATTTTTTATTAGTTTCTGCATATGGTTTCAGAGAAATCGGGATGATGAAACAATATAAATATTCCTCTTCATCATCTTTCTGGTCTTCTTCATCTTTTTTTGCTCTTTTACTCTTGGTGCTACCTTTGTCTGTGATTTCAGTTTTGGTTTTTACTTTGGGTCCTTCTGCTAACGTTTCTTCGTCTCCACAGCCATCTCCATACACATGGAGACTTGGTGTCTCGAGTTCTTATTCTTTTACTGCTTCTTCACTAGTAAAGAGTACTCCAGCTGGTTCTGCCATCTTCGATGAATCCTCCTCTGATGTGTTAGTCGCTAACGAAACGTTTTCCTTGGCCAATGAAACATTTCAATTGGTAATGTATATATATATAGATTAATTCTTCAGTATTTTTACTTTTTGTTTTCACCTTCAGTTTCATGATCATCAGAGTATTCTTTGTTATTTCCCGTGTTTACTTTCCACAGGGACAGGAGCAATTAGATCCGACTAGTTATCCCATCTTCAACGAAACCTCTTCGGATTCATCCGCCAAAAACGAAACAATTCTATTGGTAAGAACTTCTTCATTCTTTATTGCTACGATGTTGATTGATGTTTGATGGACTTTTTGCTCGATGTTTCTACGTTGCTGCTTGACTAGGGAGAAAGGCAAGACATATTAAAGCATAACGAATCGGGTCATATTATTGAAGTTCCTATCACCCCCATGACTCAAGTTGTTAGGAGAAAAAACGAGTTGGAGAAGCTTGAAGCACGTTTGGCCAGAGCCAGGTCCTCCATCAGAGAAGCCGCTTTGGTTAGGAACTTGACATCAACTTATCAAGACCCAGACTATGTGCCTCGAGGTCCAATCTATAGGAACGCTAATGCCTTTCATAGGTACGTCCATTTAATTAATCTTTTTCAACCGTGTTCGTATATATACTAATTGGATTCTCTTTACAAAAATAAAATGAAACCAAAGGAGTTATTTGGAGATGGAGAAGCTTTTCAAGATTTATGTATATGAAGAAGGAGAGCCACCAATGTTTCACGCTGGTCCTTGCAAGAATATATATACCATAGAGGGAAGGTTCATCCACGAAATGGAGAAAAGCAATGGTTATAGAACCAAAGACCCTGATAAAGCTTTGGTTTATTTCCTTCCATTCAGTGTTGCGAAGATGGTGAAGTACCTCTTCCTGCGTGGAATCAATAACATGAACGTTCTTCAACGCCCTGTTGTTGATTATATCAATGTCATTTCTAAGAAACATCCCTTCTGGAATCGGAGTCTTGGTGCTGATCATTTCATGCTGTCTTGCCATGATTGGGTAACCATTATAATTTTATATATTCATACCCAACCAATTATTTCCTCTCAGTCATCTTTATCTCTTTCTACAGATTAATTAATATCGATAATTCTCATTAACGGCTCTCTTTTTTCTAAACTTTCTAAACTTTTGGGTTTTTTTTTTTTTTATATCTAGTTACACTTTTCCCATAAACAACTATAAAGTCTTCCAGCAGTATTTTGTGACTTCTAATAGTATCATATTTGATTTTCTATTTTAATAAAATATACAAAAAAAATAGATTAATAAAAGACCTTATAATTGCAACAGGATTATTTTGAAATTTTGGGGGTTAATTTCTAAATTCTAATCCCAATCAGGGTTGAATCTAGTCCACCATAGCCTATACGCCAATTGATTGAAATTTGTTATTATACATTTGCAATATTATTTTCTGCTAGCATCGCCACTATTAATCTTGATTTGATATCTTAACGATGTCTTCCAAATTGAATATTTGCTTATGCTCTGGGTCAGACCCAAGAAATGAACCGAAGCTAAAGGTTGCTGTATTTATTAAGTAATGAGACTGCATATTTATTTACTGCAGGGTCCAAAAGCATCATCATTTGTTCCTCAATTATTCCACAAGTCCATTAGAGTTTTGTGCAATGCCAACACTTCCGAAGGCTTCAATCCTAGCAAAGATGCCTCCTTGCCCGAAATCAATCTCCTGACAGGAGAAATCACCGGACTTATTGGCGGCCCCTCCCTGTCTCGCCGCTCCATTCTCGCATTCTTCGCAGGGGGGCTACATGGGCACATCAGGTACCTGCTTTTTGAGCAATGGAAAAACAAAGACCAAGATGTTCAAGTGTATGACAAACTACCTGATGGCGTGTCATATTACTCAATGTTAAGAAAGTGCAAGTTTTGCTTATGCCCAAGTGGATACGAAGTGGCAAGTCCTAGAGTAGTGGAATCCATTTATGCTGAATGTGTTCCAGTGTTGATTTCGGATAGTTATGTTCCTCCTTTCAGCGATGTTCTCAATTGGAAATCGTTTTCTGTGCAAGTAGATGTGAAGGATATACCAAATATAAAGAATATACTCATGGGCATCTCTCCAAGGCAATATCTGAGAATGCAAAGGAGAGTGAAACAAGTGCAGAGGCTCTTTGTGCTCAATGATTCTCCCAAGAGATTTGATGTCTTTCACATGATTCTTCACTCTATTTGGCTTAGGAGATTGAACATTCACCTGAAGGATTTTGATCAATCTTGATAATTACTCACTCCGGATCCGTTGCTTATTATTCAATTTGTATTGAAATTCGTTTAAATAAGGGTGTTAATAATTTGTGATTGTAAATAGTTATTGATTATTTATGCTGAGTATAAACCATTGTCATATGCAAGAACAATGGTAGTGAAGCTATCAAAGGTTAGATCATCATTTCTGAAAGTGGGAATACAAGTTTCCGCAAGCAAGCCTCTGAGCATATTATATTTCTTTTAAGTGGATTGTTTGCGACATGTATATATCTTTCTCTTACCTTCATTTCATTGTCATGATTCATTGGTGATGAGAATAAGGACAATGTTGGCCTTCACATTTCATTCAAGAAAAATCAATGAAATATCATTGTTTGTTTTTTACATAACAAGATAAAGAATTCAGTAAGCCATATTACGGTATCATTCTCCTCTTATACATTTTAGTATCAAACAAAAAGCAAAATTATACATCTTCATGAATTTTAAGAATAAGAAATGTGAATTCAAACTTGAGGTGTTACTAGATTATTAATGGCTGTTAATGATTAAAAACAAGGTTGGATTATATATGTTGATGCATAGACTTTCTGGGTTTGCATCCCTACGAGGTATTGTCTGTTTTGGGCTAGAGCACACATGTTTTTGTCCTGAAAAGGGCCTTCGTTAGGAAAGGGGAGTAGTCCATCCTCTTATAAGCCACAAGATAATCCACTACACAAAAAATGTGGGACAAAGTCACCACCCCTGGGCTTGCATCCCCATAAGGCATTGTCCGCTTTGGGCTAGAGCTTGCACGGTTTGTCCTGAAAAGAGCCCTTATTGGGGAAGGAGAGTAGCCCCTCCTCTTACAAGCTACAAGCCAATACGCTATACAAGAGATTTGAGTCACTATCCTTGATTTGGATCCATTGTCAGCAGGCCACTTAGTGGGTTAGGTTATGGCATGCCGGGAGGGGGTACATACTAGTCATTTAATAAAATAGTGACATCAGATACCCAAAGCGTTAATGGATTAATATCATAAAGTAGCTTCATCATGCATAGATAATTAGAGGATGACAAGATAAAAAAAGGAGAAACTCAAACCAAGAACAATTTTAACGAATAGCTTCTAAACATAATCATCATCATTAATGAACTTATACGAACTCCAAATTACAAATGAGTTAAGAATTGTTACCCATTCCAACTCACTTAACTCATTGCCAATGCTTCCAAATCTTTACCGAGTTTGAATTCCTGCAAAACAAGCCATCGTCAGTGCTCATTAGGGGTTTTCCTGGTGAAAAACCTACGATGCATAAGTCAGTTGTGCTTGCTTTGCAGTTTTACTTGTGTATCAATTATTTAGAATGGATTGTTAAATAATCCTTCACTTCCTGGAAAGCTTTTTCATATTCATCATTCCACTTAGCGTGCTTGCCCCATTGAACAGTTCTAAAAAAAAGGTTTGCACTTATCAATAGATCAAGAAATAAATCTGTTCAAGGCAACCACACTCCCTATTAAGATCTATATCTGCTTCAAAGTTTTGGGAGATTGCATGTCTTGAATTGCTTGTATCTTGTCTAGGGTTAGCCTCGATTCCTTTCTCACTAACCATAAATCCCAGAAACTTTCCTTTTTGAACCCCAAAGGCACATTTTTCAGGGTTGAGTTTCATTTGCGACTTTTGAAAAACTTCAGAAGTTTCCTTCAAATCATCTATATGAAGTGCTGCTTTAACAGATTTCTTTGGCATATTATCTACATACATCTCCATGTTTCTTCCAATTAAACCTTTGAAAAGTTTGTTGAGCAACAGTTGGTATGTTGCTTAAGCATTTTTTAAACCAAAGGGCATGACTTTATAATAGTACCGCCTTTGTTCAATAATAAAGAAAGTGTTTTCTACATCTGGTTGGTACATCTTGATAAGGATGGCAATTTGGGTCATGACACGCGAATCCGACAAGACACGACATAGAAATTTATGGGTTTGGGTTTGCCTTAATCGTGTTCGTGTCGAAATTTTCAACCCATTTAATAATCATGTCGTGTTCGTGTTGAATGCCTTCAACCTGCGAACACAATTATGACATGACCCATTTATGACACAAATCTATTTACGATACGAATCCGCTTATGACACGCATATATATTAAACACAATTAACACGAATATAAATTAAAACACGATTAACACGATTATTGACACGAATAATATTTTATAATTTTTACACGTTAAATAATACAAATTAAAAATTATAATATTTTATTATATTAATATAATTAGAAGGACACCAGACGCATCACCTTTAATTTCTAATTTTCTAAATCAAATATTAAAGTTTGTATGATTTCTTGGTATTTAGTTTTGTTTAATTTTGTATATTATATTATAGCCTTTTCATTTAAGAATAGGTTTCAATGTATAATCGTGTCATAACTATAATCGTATCATAACTATAAACGAGTCGTGTCAATCGTTTAAACGTGTCATAATCGTGTTTAACAGGTCGTGCTCGTGTCTAACACGAATACAACCCGTTTATTATTCGTGTTCGCGTGTCATATCCTATTACTCGTTTAATAATCATGTCGTGTTTGTGTTGACCCTACATAACATGAATAATAAATGTGTCGTGTTCGTGTCGAGTCAATCTTTATCGTATCACAGCTCGACACGACACGAACACGACCCACGAACATGAATTGCTACCCCTACATCTTGATTTGATTGTAGCCTGAGAAAGCATCTATGAAACTCATCAGCTCATGCCTCGCTATGGCATCTACTAACTGATCTATTATTGGAAGAAGGAAACTATCCTTTGGATAAACTTTATTTAGATCAGTAAAATCAACACACATCCTCTGTTTTCCATTGGCTTTCTTCACCAAAACAGGATTGGCAAGCCAAGCTAGATAGTTTGCTTCTCTAATGAATCGAATTCGAAGGAGTTTATCTACCCCATCATTCATAGCCTTATATCTTTCAGCATAAAATACTAGGATCGATTCTTAACATATCTTCATGATTCCATATGAACACGTCTCAGAATCGCCGAAGCAAGCTTTGGAGCTATACCTTAATCTCTCCTAACTTACCTCCGAGTTTTATTATCCTCTCAGGGTGTCAGGGATCAAGTTTGAATGGCACTAAACTTTCAGAAGCTTCCCCTCACCGTTGAAATAACAAATCATACAATTTTTATGATAGATTTTTCTTGAACTTTGATTATAAGAATTTAGGGTTTCAATAATAAGTCGATGAAGAATTGTTATAATTACCTACGATGCATTAGCCAAGTAGTAACGACAAATCAAAGATTGTGTAGCTAGACGCACAATCATGTGTCCGATTCCTCGCATAGGCTTATCTCATGATTTAAATAGGAGACCGTGACGGTGAATGTCCAAGGCTTAATCATTAAAAAAAAAGAATGGTTAAAATTTAATCTTTGTCTTAATATTAACTTAATAAAAGTGACTATTTCAATCATAATATATATTTTTAAAATACGGGTGTTGAGAATTTTTTTTAGGCGTAAGTAGTCTCACCTTTATAGAATGAAGTCATTGTAATTCTAAAAAAAAGAAAAACTTATTTTATTTCATTTCATTACCATCCCAATTTTCAGTAACATGATTTAAAATCAAAATTTTTAGAGTATTATTTTTAGTTTGATTGAATTGAACTTATAAAAATATTTATAAATTCCATGAAGTACCCCTATCTTTTTTCTTAATATCAAATAAAAACTAAATTTTAAAAACTCATCCATTTTCTTCCTTTTAACATTTTAAAAAAGGTTATTAAATAAACTTTTATTGTCAGATTTTGTCAAAACATTCCTTAATAAAAACAAATGGTTTAAAATCCCCAAGGATGTCGTCGAACTATTTTGGCCTTCGCGTGAACAAATGGTTTGGCAAAGAAATAGTCAATAAGAAGAAAATTAGTTGTTTTTATGATTTTGATCAGATAAAAAGAAGAAATCGATAAGTTCTTTTAAAATAAATCCGTAAATGAGACTTGATGAATACGTAGCGATTGAAAGTTGAAAAAGTCTAATAGTTGAAATCCACCGAGAAGAAGTTGGGGTGGGTGGTGGTCCTGGTGGACTCCCTTCGCTTCCGCGTGCTACCCTAAAATGATGAGACAAATACATGGGTTTCCTCCTTAATTTCTTAGTGATTAAGGATCACTTAGCGTGGTGTGTGCAGTGTGCGTGACGGCGACTCCTCAACTCAGATCCTGAGGCATCTTAATTATCGTTTTGAACTTTCTACTGGGAATTGATGTTGAAATCCACCATGTTTTCTTTTACCACTTTTTATTATTTCAACATGTGCTTTCATCATTATAAGTCATTTTTTTATAATATATTTCTTTCGAATTAAACATCTTCAAATATTTATATATATCAACTAGCTAGTTTCAACTCTTCACGATGTATGTACTTTGTTTAATTTATTAATTAATTGTTACAAAATGATCCGTAAAATATTAGTTAATTTCAAGAAATTAAATCAAGATTTAATCTCCAAACAAATAACTGTCTATATAACTCTCTTGTGGAAATTAGATGGGCAGCTGTTCACGTGGAGGTTGGGTTGAATTTTCTGCAAGTGCTATTTGGTTTTGGTGGTCATGGTCAAAATGATAACTTGTTTTTAACGGGGAAAAAATTCCAAGACGAATTTTCTAATATTATTAAAATTACAAAATAGCAGTTTATGTATGACACATATATGTAACCAAGAATCCTGATCCTAATTAAATTACTAAATCATCCAAATCCTAATAACAATAAAGATGTTAATTAAAATAGAGAATAAACACCAATTAACATCTTGTAGTTTGAAAGAGAGACATATAATCATGAGATTAAATTAGAGTGGAGAGTTTAGAGAATAGAAGTCTTGGCTTTATACTTGTAGAGGAAATACAGGGCCAAGCTTTCTAAGAAAGGTGCCGTCAACTTCAAGAAAGCTCTCTGCATTGCGAAGATTTTGGAACCCGACCCATATCGAGATCAGAGAAGAGAATATTTCTGATGTGCGGCAACGAATAACTATGAGTCAAGAAATGAATCCGTCCATATAAATTTTATTTTTTTATTAGTCTTTACCTTGCTTTTATTTACTGCTTTGAAGTAATAGTACTGATCATTAGAGAGATCGAGATCCAAATGAAGAGACAGCATTATTATTCTTCCGCTTTATCATCTTTCTGGTCTTCTTCATCGTTTTGGGTTCCTTTACTTTCGGTTCTACTTTTGTCTGTGATTTCAGTTTTTGTTTTTACATTGGGCACTTCTGCTAGCATTTCGTCGTCTCCACAGCCACCTCCATTCAAATGGAGACTTGGTTTCTTCGGTTCTTATTCTTTTGCTGCTTCTTCAGTGGTAAAGAGTACTCCTGTATATTCTAGTTCTTCCATTTTCAACCAATCCTCCTCTGACGTATTAATCACTAACGAAACGATTTTCTCGGCAAATGAAACTTCTCAACTGGTAATATATAGTTTAATTCTTCAGTCTCTTACACTTATTCGTTTCATCTTCAGAAACTGTTTGATGATCGTCCTGGAATTTTTTATTGATGTTTCTTTATCCGATGTTGCTTGACTAGGGAGAAGGGCAAGACATATTAAAGTGTCACGAGTCAGATTATAATATTATTGAAGTTCCTGTCACCTCCTTGACTCAAGTTGTTAGGAGAAAAAGCGATTTGAAGAAGCTTGAATCAAGTTTAGCCAGAGCCAGGTCCTCCATCAGAGAAGCCGCTCTGGTTAGGAACTTGACATCAACTTATCAAGACCCAGACTACGTGCCTCGAGGTCCAATCTATAGGAACGCTAATGCCTTTCACAGGTACGTCCATTCAATTTATCTTTTTCTAATGTGTTCGTATATGTATATACTAATTGGATTCTCTTCACAAAAATAAATGAAACCAAAGGAGTTATTTGGAGATGGAGAAGCTTTTCAAGATTTATGTATATGAAGAAGGAGAGCCACCAATGTTTCACGATGGTCCATGCAAGAACATATATTCCACAGAGGGAAGGTTCATCCACGAAATGGAGAAAAGCAATGGTTATAGAACCAAAGACCCTGATAAAGCTTTGGTTTATTTCCTTCCATTCAGTGTTGCGAAGATGGTCAAGTACCTCTTCGTGCGTGGAATCAATAACATGAACGTTCTTGAACGCCCTGTTGTTGATTATGTTAATGTCATTTCTAAGAAACATCCCTTCTGGAATCGGAGTCTTGGCGCTGATCATTTCATGCTATCTTGCCATGATTGGGTAAGCATTACAATATTATTCATACCCAATCAGCTCTTTCCTCTCATTCATCTTTATCTCTTTATAAAGATTAATTAGTATCGATAATTCTCTTTAATGGCTCCTTTTTTTGACGTTTTTGAGCTTTTTTTTTAATTTTTAAATCTTCCAGAAGTATTTTGTGACTTTTAACGGTATCATATTTAATTTTCTATTTACAAATATATTAATGAAGAACCTTCCAGCGGGGATTCCTTCAATGCCAAATTTTGGGAGTTAATTTCTAAATTTTAGGGTTGATTCTAGTCCACCGGACCTTATGCGCCAGTAGTTTGAGATTAGTTGTTGCATTAATTTGCAACATATTTTCCGCCGGCATCTTCAATATATATTTTGATTTGACGTCTTGAACAAAAGTCTTCCAAATTGAACATTCGCTTATGCTTTGGGTCAAGCCCAAGAAATTAACCGAAGCTAAAAGTTACTCTTAACTATTAATTAATGAGAATATTGCATATTTATCTACAGGGTCCAACAGCATCATCATTTGTTCCTGAATTATTCCACAAGTCCATTAGAGTTTTGTGCAATGCCAACACTTCCGAAGGCTTCAATCCTAGCAAAGATGCCTCATTTCCAGAAATCAATCTCCTGACAGGAGAAATCACCGGACTTGTTGGCGGCCCCTCGCCGTCTCGCCGCTCCATTCTCGCATTCTTCGCAGGAGGGCTACATGGGCACATTAGGTACCTACTTTTAGAGCAGTGGAAAGACAAAGACCAAGATGTCCAAGTCTACGAACGACTCCCTCATGGTGTATCATATTACTCAATGTTACGAAATAGCAAGTTTTGCTTATGCCCAAGTGGGTACGAAGTGGCAAGTCCTAGAGTAGTGGAAGCCATTTATGCGGAATGTGTTCCAGTTTTGATTTCGGATAGTTATGTTCCTCCTTTCAGCGATGTTCTGAATTGGAAATCGTTTTCGGTGCAAGTAGATGTGAAGGATATACCAAATATAAAGAACATACTCATGGGCATCTCTCCAAGGCAGTACCTGAGAATGCAAAGAAGAGTGAAACAAGTTCAAAGGCACTTTGTGGTCAATGAATCTCCCAAGAGATTTGATGTCTTTCACATGACTCTTCACTCTATTTGGCTTAGGAGATTGAACATTCACGTCAAGGATTTTGATCAATCTTGATGATTACTCATTTTGTGGCTATGGCTAATTATTCATTTAGTATTGAAAGAATCCTTTCAAAAGGGTTGTTAATAATTTTGTGATTGTAATTAAATACTTTATTGTAATGGTAAGATGGACAGTAGTGTAGCTATCAAAGGTTAGGCTATCATTTCTGAAAGTCGAAATTGTGAGGTTCCGCAAACTAGAGCTTCTAAGCATGTTATTTTTCTTTTAAAATATTTATTCATTATTATATTAGAATATTTTAAATTTATTCGTGAAAATTTCTTCAATTTATTTGACATATTACTGTCACTTACACTTGGTATCAAATAAATATGATATAAATTATGTATGTCAAATATTTATGATAGAAATTATGGGTATCAGGATGGTTTGGCGCTTATCAAATAAAAGTCCATTAATTTCTTTTAAAAAATTAGACAGAGGAAAATGCACTTCTTTTCATATCCTTAAGCAATTTTTCATGGAAATCGCTCAATTTCTTCATTTCCTTTATTCTCATATCATTTTTCGTCTCAATCAATTGGAATATTGAGGATTTTTAGTCAACAAACATTTACCGTTCCTTCTTGTTTCAGTTTTTTGTCTTTCGATTTGAGCCCTCTAAAAATTTCTGTACAACATAAGGAAAACTGACTGTTACGTTTTCTCAGTGGAAACAAAACGAAAATTCAGAACATTGATTAAATATAATCCCTGAAGGGCCCAAATTCCATGCTACTCTTGGGTTGGCATTTCGGCCTAAAAGGAAAGCAAGTTAGGGCTTTTCTGACCCAAAAAGGCCCATAAATGACTTAAACAGAAAATCTCTTTGGACCTTCAGACAATTTGTCTCGGAACACCCTGTGATTCTGCTTCAAATTTTATATTATTTTATTTTTTATTATAAATTATATACTAGAAAGAAAAGCTTTCTCAATAATATCTTATGAAAGATGAGAAACGCTATTACAGTACAGTAAAGAAATTTAACCTCACAACTGTTTTTTATTTTATTATGTTTTATACATTTGAGGACTGCTCGACTTTTAGATGTTAATCCGAGACCGAGTGGTTATGTTTTATATTTCATTTATTATATGATCTGATCAAACCAAAAGATTACATTTGAATGTTGAGTTTGTTCATTTATTAAGGGTGAATTAGGAGTGTTTGATGGTTTGAAACTAATCGATAGTGGGAAAATGATGAGTCGGCATTTTCCACTTCTTAATTTCGTACTCATGATCACAACCGTTGGATTGTAATGGATGAATAGTCAATAATTAGTATATTTAAATTTAATTCGTAATTGACCAACTTCTAAAATATAAAATATTAAAAATATGGTCTAATAAAATAAAATATAGGGCATGTAAAACTACTTTAAAGCATTATAATCAGTAAACCAGCTAATATTACAATTTCAGGCCTTACATGTCTATTCTATATCTTTTTTATTATAATTATATATGCTGCACAGACAGTTTTGAAGATTTCTCATTAACCATTGAAATTATATAGAACAAAAAATTGCAGCTGAAACAAGAGTATTCATGCCGTGAACAACTTTGGTATATGAAAATATAGAATGAAATTTTGCACTATTTAAAAGTAGTTATATTTAATATCAACTCATCAATCCATCTCCGTTAGATTGGAATGAATCAACGGCTATAGGTTGATGTAGAAAATTAGAGAAGTGGATGATAGCTACCCACGGGAAAATACTTATATAGAAGAGACATACCACATCACTATATTGAAATGGTATGTCTAACCACTAATAATAAGTTATGTATTGAGGGTGGTTATTTTTTTAGTTATTTTTTTAATCTCTTCAACCACCTATGATCATTTGTGATCATTTCATTAGATATATTCACTTTTTTAATTTTTTAAACCTACTCATGATATTGTGTTGGTATCTTATTCGATAGACAAACTAAATCAGTATGGCGTGGTATGCCTATCCTATCGTAGCTATTAATTTTCTCTTCCTGATAAGAAGATTAATTACTTGTCTACAATTCCAACAAATTGCAAACATGACGTGAGCTTAAATGTCCATTTTCTAAACTTATAGCCCAAGTTATGTTATGTAATAATCTCAAAATATTTCTATAATGTTATATGATTAAACATTATAAGGAAGCTTTATTTGTAACTTTACCTAGTCTCAGAATGCACGTACGACTATTAATCTCTACATTCACATGTAATAGTTGGTGGATTCTATATCTAGTGCCCAATAGAGAATGATTTCACTGCTTAAGCTTAACCAAATTACTTCTTGATAATTATTAAAAAAAGCAGACGAGATGGAGTTAGAAATTAAAAGCAAAATCGATGCCATGGATTATGAAATCGTTGATGTTAAGTTGCTTTATCATGCACACATTATCAAATATTACGATAATCAATTTTTTGACTTAAAAATTCTTTTGGACCTCGATTCCATTTATATCTCTGATTCCCTTTGTCTTATAATGTTTGTTTTTTCTTCAAAGAATCAATTCATCCACGATTTGGTGCCGTCCACGATGATGTCAATCACGTCAATTCAATCTTAATTCATTCACGTAACCAAGTTATTGACCAACCCAGGCAGAACGTGCATGTAATTAATTATAAATATTCATCCTATCCATCTCATTACTGTCTTGCTTATTTATATATCCATATTATTATTATTATTATTATTATTATTAAACAAGAAAGCTCATGTTGTTTTTACACATATATAATTCAGATTTTTTTTGAGAAAAAAGAATATATATAATAAATACCTTTATAGGAAAACAAATTAATTTATAAATTTTTTGATACGATTTTAAAGTTTGGTTTAATATTTGAGATACAGCTAGCTCATTTAGTAAATGTTTTTATGAAGTTATTTTATCTTCTCGCATGCCAATTGTTTATTCTCTCAATTTATCCCCATTAATGCAGGTCCTTGATAGATTATTCCATCAATAACAAGGGAACCAAAGGTAACATTCTACCTAAACGACATTGATTTCGACACTCAGGCGATTATCAACATTATAATATTATTTATTGTACGCACAAGATAATAAACATTTTGAGTAGTTTGAGAGATTCGTTAATTCAATAATTAATAATTGACAATTAATCAAATGTTATCATGTATTAGTGTTGATTCAGTTTGTCTTCATCACACCTGACAATAATAGAAAATGTAAATCAGACTTTATAATTGAAATGGATCTGTATTGTTTACGTTGGCTGTGGAAAGCGTGACACGTTTAAAATGGAATGTCAACTTAAACAAGATAACATTGAAATGTATAATTAATTTTTCAAATTGATTGTCAAAGTGGGGAGGACTAGGGGACCGTGGTATGGAAGGAAATGTAAGAAAAGAGAGAGCTTATTTGCGATTATGAGCAACATGTTATCTCTAATCATTCGACAATAAAGCTTACAATAATAATAAGTCTCCTTATACATGATGTATATTATCTGAGATTTCATAAAAGAAGTACGAAACATTTGAAGGAAGAACAGAACACACTAATTATTAAACTCCTGTGTAAATTGAAAAGACAATTTAGCTACCTACTTTGAAGTTGAACCTACCCAATAAACTAATTAATTATTTTCCTTAATCAACAATTAAATAATTGTCACATTACCGAGAGGCTCTGCCTTTAAATAGCATGCAGCAAACAGTACTTCTGCAGCTAAACATCAAGTCCTGCCTATATTATATATCATACAGTGAAGGTGCACACATATCCACGTACCAGAAGTCATATATATTCACTTTAAATTTATCACTACTCCACCTGCATCTCCAGGATTATAAAATTTTGTTAATGATCTCATGGTAAAAGGTTGTTGTTTAATCGTTTTATTATTTAATCACTGGTTGCAGAAGAAGATGGTGATCAGAGTTTCCATGCATTGCGACAAGTCTCGATCGAAAGCCTTGACGGTTGTAAGTGGCATTTCAGGTAAACGAAAATCAATATATAGGTGCATGAATATTAATTGAGTTATATATTAAAATCAAATTCTGACCGGATTAATGCTCATTATTGTGTTTGCGATTTATTTGTATACTGAAAGGTGTGTTATCAGTGGCATTGAAAGGGGATGACCTAAGAGAGATAGAGGTAACAGGAGATGGCATAGACCCGGCTGTAATCACAACTAAATTAAGAAAAAAAGTGGGATATGCAGAGCTGGTGAGTGTTGCTCCTGTGCCTGCTAAAGAAGACCAAGTAGGTGATCCGAAGCCCCCTGTGGCGTGGTGTCCTGATATTTGTAGTAGTAGGGTGCCCTATTACTGTGCTGTCCCTGTCTATGATGACTGCCAACCTCCTCCCAGTTGCTCCATTATGTAAAAAATACACTGCCAGTACTGCGAGAGATGTCTGCAATGGAGATCGTACGTTTTAATAAAAGGTTGCAATAGAAGGTTGGAGATGATCAATTGATCGTGAAATACCTATCTGTGCTGTTGTAGTTGGTGATCGTGAAATACCTATCTGAGCTTACATTTGGTCTCTATAGTCTGTGCTCAGTCTACTTAAAAACTCTATCATACGTGAATAGTTTGGTAATAGTAGATGTTGCGGATTTCATCCTGCTGCTTGCTTTCTTGATTCTTTGTTCTTAATTGTGATCTTAGCCTTCAACTTTTGATCTGCCTTCATTCTATCATGCATGCTCTGTCTTTGTCTCTGTCTCTTGCCACAAGTAAATTGCATGTATGTATTTCACATGTTAGCCTTGCACCTAGCCAGTAGGTGTCAGAGATGTAGGAAAATTAGAAAAAAAAAATTTGTATTAGGAAAAATTCGAGTGACATGACAAAGCAACCAAGGACCCAACCGGTATCCAGCCACCCACTAGGGCTACAAAGGCTTTACAGTTTAAGGACGCTAGAAAAAAATATTAATACTAATAACACTTCTTAAAAAAAACTGTGTTTATGTATTTTTTTTAGTTTTTTTATTTTGAAATTTTGAAAGTATTGTAATTAGTTATTAATCTTTTTAATCTTAATAATTATATATAGTTTTTATTAATTTAAATACATTAACAAATGTATATTTTTATAAAACTATTTTTCAAAAATGCTAACAAACACACTCTTAGACACTTGGTTGAACAATATAACCCGGTACTTAAAAAAAAATTTCAGAGTATTTTCCAGGCTGGGGATATATATATATATATATATATATATATATATATAGTATATATATATAGGTATATTATATATATGTGCCTCCTTGTCTTGCTCTCTGCTGTATTACTGTTTCATGGTGGCTGCAGTTGACTTGTTTCGTGGTGCTGAAGTTATAGTATTCAGAATTCTTCAGAAATTAATGTGTTTGCAATTTCTATAAGACTTTGATGGAAATGGAATCGCGTATTAGGATGCGCTTATTGAGCAGAAATTAATTTTTGATTGACTGCAAAATAAAAGGAAATACCCGGCAATGAATGCGGCACGTTGGCTTGGATCTTTCAATAATAAAAGCGCCTTTAAGAAAAGAAATTACTTTGGTATCTTATAACTTTCTAAATCAAGTCACTTTCAATATTTCTTTTCAACGACTTTCAACCTTCAATGCCCTCTCCGCGTGGTCTGATATTGACTCTGTGGGCTGTGATCATGTAAACGCACTACTGTATGCTCCTTTTATATACTATTAAGCCGTCATCAAAATCAAA
The DNA here is from genome assembly GCA_013180625.2 of Boswellia sacra. Taxonomy (NCBI): domain Eukaryota; kingdom Viridiplantae; phylum Streptophyta; class Magnoliopsida; order Sapindales; family Burseraceae; genus Boswellia; species Boswellia sacra. Next base: position 28,004 of record SNVD02012509.1, on the reverse strand, counting down.
CATTTAAATTAAGTTAACTAAATTAAAGTCGTTGTGTTGCTCTTTACATGATAGAAGTGATTTTTACTTTATATTCTCGTGTTCCAGCTTTATGGAATCACTTTTTGCATATCTTTCAAAACAAACACGTGGGCAAAGAGAATAACTTCTTTTTTACTATCAATAATTAATGGTGTAAGAAACTCTTAATTACGTCTCAAAACTTATGACATGTTTGGAGATGATTTTATCTATGGTGTATATATATAACTTCAATTTATAGAGAAAGATAATACATGTCATTAATAAAACAATTAAAAATATGTGAATGATAATAATTATAATAGAAATAATATCAATAAGTACCTTCGAGTTTTGACTTAATTTTAAGTGAATAACAATTATATATCTTTCATTAATATCATTTTTTAAAGTTATTCGTTTTTTCGTCAGTTACACCTTTAAAAATGATGATTTGAAAATGAGTAATGCTACTCTTACAAACTACTTTTACAAACTTACTCATACAAATTAACGTGGCATGATGTTATTTGATAAATAAATACAGTGATTTGATAAATATACGCTAATAATAAATGACGTTAATTAAGATGGGTAATGTAGTGATCACATAGAGATGTCACATCAATTTGTATAGATGAATTTATAAAAATAGTTTGTAAGAGTATCATTACTCTTTGAAAATAAATTTAAAGATAAAATTAATGAAAAATACATAGTCATTCTTTATTAAAATTAAGTCAAAATTTAAGGATACTTATTATAATTATCTGAATTTAATATAACATTATTAAACAAACTCAAACAGGGTATTCATATATATGTGATATCTAAAGCGATTTAATAAATTAGTCAATTAATTAATTAATGTTGGAGATAAGCGAAGCATTTGATGATCAAATGGGTGGGTTTGGGAATAAGCTATAATTTCACTATAAAATAATGATATGATACGACGAATATGTGATTAGATCAGCTTGTGGATGTCATTTAGAGGTTTGCATGCATCAACATTTATTATTTTAATTGCTATCATGGGCGGCTGCTTATTATTTTCCTTATTTTATTTTATCTACATAATTAATCTAATAATTGATGGCGACGTTTTGTTGAAAAAATGATTATTTTATTGCGGGATAATCTCACAAATGATTATAAGGTTTGGGTTAATAACACAAATGATCCTATCTTTTTTGGGATAGAACTTATGACTCTAGGTGAGACGCCGTCTTCAATGTTTACATGTTTCAAAGGTAAATTAATAAATGAATGAATAAATTTTTAATTATAAGAATTATAAAATTTAATAATTAAATATTCAAAATTAATTAAAAAAGAAACCAAACAAATTTCCAATCACCCCAAAACAAACCCTAAACCACAACTCCAACCCCAGATAACCTTGCCACCGACCCCCACCACACACCCACAATCACACTCACCCCTCCATCATCGCACCTGCAGACCTCCATCGCCACCACCATCATGCATCTCTACCCTTCCACACCTCCATCGCTACACCTTTAGGGGTCCATGGCCGCCACCATCACGCACTTCCACACCTCCATCGCTGTCACAGCTCTACCCCCCACGACTACCATCGTCACACCTCCACCACCACCACCATCAAACCCATTATTTTCTTCATAATTTTCGGACCTAATCCACCATTTCAACACTTATCACAACACCATTTCAAAATCCCCATTCGAATCCATCTTCTTTGAAAATCCTCATTTGAATCAATTTCTTTTGGCACTCACAATCCTGTGCGGGATTTGAACAAACAAAGCCTTCTTGGCAGGTGCTTGGCCTCGGTGTAGCTTCGAATATGGAAAGAGAAGAAATTGTAGAGGTGAATGAAGGTAGAGGGCTAAGAGGAGGGAGAGAAATGAGAGGTTTTTTTTGTTTTTTCTAAAAGTTAATATGTAATAAATAAAAAAAAACATTGTACATATCAAACGCTAATGAGGAGTTGGTTTTGTGGCGATGGCTTCACTTGTTCGCAAAGGTGTACTAGGTTCGAATCACCCTTAACTAGGGGTGTGCATGGTACCCCATTACCCGCCCGAACCCGACATACCCGCCATGGTATGGTGGAGGTAGGGTAGGGTATAAAAAAAATATAGGGTGTGGCATGGTATAGATTTTCAAAATCTGTCATGGTATGGTATGGTAGGAGGGTATTTTTATAAATACCCGAAAATACCATACCATACCCTACCTCTTTTAAAAAAATAAAAAATATGTCACGTGTCAGTATTTAATTGGTTACATAAAATATTTTTGTATGAGTGTTATATACACTAGAAAGGTATATAATGAAAAGTTAACCCTAACCCTCTTATTGTTTTGCCTTTTGCTCTTTGTTTTGCCGCCTATCTCTTCTCTTCTTGAATCTACCGGCCATATATCCCTTCTAGTCTTAGACTCTTAGACCACCAGTCCACCACCATTGACAGCAACTTTAGCTACACCCACCAAGCACCGCGAACAGCAGCTGCACCAGGTGATTCTCGTTTTATTTTTCTTTCTTTCGAAAATAGATTTCCGTTAAAATAGCTGCACAGGTTATTATCAAATAGAGCCTAGTAGTTTATCATGAGCAGCAACATAATCTGCTACTACTGCTTGCGTATTTATTTTTTTTAGAACAACGCTGATTACTTTTAAGTGTGTTAGTACTCCACTACTTTGCTTGTTACGTGTCACTGAACTTGTTCTATCGGTCAATTTTATTTCTTTTTTCTTATTTCTAGTGCATGTGGTGTGTGTTGGTGGTGTTCGCATGTGACCATGTGTCTGCTTGTTTCTGGCCGAATGTTTATGATTACACATGTTCATTCATTGATGACTTTGTTTATCTCCGTAGGGAGTCGATTCTGTTAACTTTCTGTCTGTGATTCCTCATAAATTGACTGCTTTATGTAAGAATACTTTATTTCTTTCTGGTTGTCCTGGTTTTCAAACTGACTTTTATGCGAACTCTGCATTTGTAATTTTAAGGTGATCGTGGAGAAGGCAGAAAGAAGTGATATACCTAATATAGATAAGAAGAAGTAAGTACAGTTCATACTAACAACTCTGTAATACTCTTGTTTCATTCTTTTTGGCTTATTATGACCTTCATCAATTCATTTAGTCATTTCAAATGAAAATTCATCTGACTTGAAAGTTAGACAATAGATAAGTAATTTGGACATGGATAAAGAAGGGAATGATCCTCTGCCTTCCTGTTTAATCTCTATTATATAAGGTTATGAGGATATACGCACGGAAATTCCATTCAGCTTTGTGTGACATATCACAATGTTTGAGGAACTGAGATATAGCTTTCAAGTCAATGTTCTTAATTTCGCGTCACAATAAGACGAGGGAAAAACATGTTTTTATGTAATAATTATTGTGTTTTCAAGTACTTGCTTTTTTTTCTCCTATATCTTGTGTTAACACTTGAGCTGCTTGTTTTTGTAAACAAAATTGTAATAATCTCATCAATTTTATGTACTATTCTCTTACTGTTTTAACTGGTTAAATGGCCATGTCAACCTTCAAAGTATGACAGTCTCTAAGTTTCTTTTTGTTTGTCATTATCTTAGCCACCATTTTTATTTTATCTGGAGCGAACTACAGGCTGTTAAAGGCTCTTGGTTTTATCATTTTTCCTTGTAAATGAGATTCTAATTTAAAAGTATCAAAATCTGGTCAATTTGGTCAACTACCCGAAAAATACTATACCATACAATACCCGTCCTTACCCTACCATGCGGAGATGTGGTATGGTATTGTATTAAAAAATGGTATGGTATGGTATAAAAATAAAAAACCTGATATATGTAGGGTATGGGGATGGTATGGCGATACTACACCATACCCTACCATTTGCACACCCCTACCCTTAACTCCCTAATTTAAAAAAAAAAAAAATCAAACTGTTAAGAGATATTAAAGTCATTTTAATATTTTTTATCAAATCTATCGTAAGTCTCTAACATCAGAGTCATAAGTGCTATTTTCAAAAATATGGGGTCCTTTGATAGGACATCAAACTTTAAGGTTATTTACGAAATTATTCCTTTTAAAATATGGGGTCCTTTGATAGGACATCAAACTTTAAGGTTATTTGCAAAATTATTCCTTTTATAGCCACAGGTCCTTAAGTTTCTACCAGTTATTTTCTTCTTCCTTCAATTCTATTTTCTTTTTCCTTATTTAGTTACCTAGTCAATGAATCAAATTATTCCTTTCATGTCTATGAATATTTATTAAAAAATGATTATTAAATAATTATATAGAAAAGTCTACAACATGAAAAGAATTAATAATTTAATCTATTATTTTTATGATCTTTTTAAACAATTAAAGTCAAGGATTGGACCGTCTTAAGAATATTTATATATAAAAATTAGATTTGAACCTATATAAAACATTGATTACATATATATATATATATATATATATATAAATTGTGTCATCGTTTATGATCTTATCTTAACCCTTGAGATATAATTGATAAAATGATGTTAAATTTGACGTTGAAATAAGGTTTGATCAATTAAATTCATCATGCGTACTTAATTAGTTTCTTGGAGATTAAAATTATTAGTGGGTCATATAATATAAATATTACTTAATTTATTAATTCCCATCTTCAAAAACCATTTCTATGCCTCATAATTAATTAAAAATTTTTAATTTTGACTCTTCATTGGTCAATTTCCCCCTTTTTTTTAATGCGTTTAGGTTGATGTCAGCTTCGTCTCAATAATGTGAGACTGGTAGACTTGACTTATCGTACTTGAGATTAAAAAAACTTGGAATTTAATTTATTAAATTAAAAAGCGTAAAGACTAAAAAAGACAAAAGAAAGTAAAGGGTGAAGCATTGACTGACTTCAGCACTTATTATCAACCGCGTTTCATCAATCAAGTCGCAGTCATCAACATCACCATCACCATTAAGGATGATCAAACTTTCAATTGTTGACTTGCAGGATTCACGTGATTCCAATCCCGCAAGTTTTAATTGTTTTATATTTCAAAAAAAAAAAATTTCCTTTTCTAATAGCGTAACATTAATAAATTTTTTTATATTAATCGATCAGTTAATTGCCAAGGGTTCTTTTTTAGTCATGAATTATGCATTTTTGTACCTAAAATTTATAATTGAATATAAGAATGAAATATATGTCAATACATTTTACAAGAAATTGAATTGTAAAAAATATGTTTGATTATGTGTATTTTGTGTTTTTAATTGAAAATAAATGTTAGTTGAAATTTTTTTAAAAATATATTTTTATTTCCAAATATTATAAAATTATTAAAATATAATATTTAATACATAATTAAATTTTATAATAAAATAGTATAACAAATTTAAAATAAAAAGCGAAGAAAAGACAAAATTATATAAAACGAGTTCAAGAAAATGAAAAAAAATTGTTTTGGGTTTTCTTGGAAACTATGTAATGAGAGACTTATACCTCTGTTGTCGTTTTCTGCATGATTTGCCATAAATATTTTTGTAAAGATTTATTATACATTTTTCGAGGTACCTATTTGACAATGAAAAAATAAAATATGGTGAAAATGACTAACTAAACAAGTCCTAAGGTTTGACAGTAGTAATAGGTTTTAATGAATTTAAATAATAAAAAATAAAATAATTAAATGTAATAAACTTGTATAAACAATATATTATTTGCTTTCATGGAGCTCTTCATATAAACATGTAGAATCAATTCTCAAACCCTAATCAAACTCTTGATGTACTTTAAGCATTTTATCATCACACTCAATAATAATTTGTATGAATTATAAGTTCATAAAACATCTTATGATAAATATCTCAAGTAAAAATTTTACCATCTTATATGTCAAATTTTTTATTTAATGTACGTTATTGTCAAATATATCAAACATTTGAGACATATTTTTAATTATGACTCATATTAAGAGCTATTTTAATTAAAATGACTTGAGATAATTAACAAATCAACTCCAGAATTTTTTAAACATGCTAATACCCATTAACACTCTTGAAATTAATCTTAATCAATTATGAACGAATCTAAAATGCGAATCTTGGTATTCTCATTCTTTAACGTACTTGAGAAAGCAAATGCCAGTTAATTCGAGCTTCATGATCGATGCAATGTAACGTAGCAGTAGCATGGATTCGCTTTCAATTTGGACACCAAGGCAAAGTAACTTGACTCATGAATACTGTTACCAAGTTATTGTTGGTTCATTTTGCTTTCATGTTTATTAATTAAAGATAGGTTTGCTTTGGTTTCTTTCTGTAGAGATTATTAAAATTAATTTTTTTAAAGTAAAGATTGTAAAAATAGAGTTTTTATTAAAAAAATTTATTGATTATTTGATGAGATAAATATAAAAATATTTATTATAATTAAATTATTAAAATAGAATTTTGTTATAAAAAAAGAATAAAGTAAAAATTTTTAATTAAATAATGATATATTTAATATTTTAAAATTAAAAAAAAACTCATAAATAGTTTTTCTCAAAAACTTCAATTTTGAGCTTTATCCAGTAGACATAAAATAGTTTTTTTTAATCATTTATATACTCTTCTTAGGTGGCAGTCAAACGGCATAAAAAAATTTTAAAAGAATTTTTTACATTAAAAAAACTTTTTTTAACCAATGGAGAAGCTCAAATAAACGCGCTTTTAATCCAATAAGTCTAATATAGTATAACATATATTAAAGGTATAGTGGCGGCCGGACAATCCAAGAGTTGAACAAAACAAGAAAATAACAAATTTTAATTTCTCTTAATGTTCGCATTCCCTCTCTCTCTCTCTCTTTTATTTTATTTTTATATATTTTTCACTGTATTTTTTTATAACTCAAAAATCTTATTTTTTATACAACATATTTTTTAATATATTTTACATTCAATGTCGATGATATATACTTTTCAAAATTTAAAATAATTTAAAATCAGTTATTTATTTTTAAAGCTTACTGAAAATAAAAACATAAAATGACAGAAGGAACACATTATTTAATTCCAATGAGTGCTTCATGTAGCAATTTAATGTGTACATATAAAGAGCAAAGCATAAAGATTCGAGAGAAGAATATAATTAAAAAAATAAAGATAATTTTTAAAATGAGAAAGGATGTGGATACACTATACTTGTTACAAGGTCTGTTTTAAAAAATTAATGCGCGTTTCCGATTTCTATGAGACTTTAATGGAAATGGAATCGCGTTATATGATGCGATCATTGAGCAGAAATTAATTTTTGATTGACTGCAAAATAAAAAGAAAAAAAATGAAGAAACAACAATTTTGCAGTGTTGTACCCGGCAATGTATGCAGCACGTTGGCTTGAATCGTTCAATAATAGAAGCACCTTAAAAAAGACATTACTGGGGGTGTTCGAACATTCTAAATTAAGTCACTCTTCAATATTTCTTTTCAACTTTCAATCCCCTATCCGCTTAGTCTGATATTTCACATTTTCTGTTGACTTCGTGGGCTCTGAGAAAATGTGAACGCACTATTGTGTTGTGTGCTCCTTTTATATAATCGTTAGTCGTCATCAAAATCAAACATCTAAATTAATTTAACTAAACTGAAGTTGTTGTGTTGCTTTTACATGATAAAAGTGATTTTTACTTTATATTATTTTGTTACTTTATGGGATCACTATGGAATCACTTTTTGCATATCTTTCAACCACTATTTCGAAATAAGCTTGGAACCAAGGCTGGGCGGTACGGAATCTATCCCCACTCGTTGCATTATTTTTCGCCCTGCCCCACCACTATTGCCCTTAAACGGAGTGGGGCAAGACGGGGCAAAAAAATATTTAGGAGGATCCGTACCCCCGCGTCCCACCCCATCCATTTACAAATTTATAGAATTTTTTTTAAAAATAGACCCACCATATTTAAAAAAAAATTATAAACACATGTAGACAAATTTTAATGGAGTAGACCCATTCTATTTAAAAACTTTTTTTTATATACTTTATCAAATTTCAAGACACTTATATATATATATATATATATGAAAACTTATTAAAACCATCCTTTAAAATTACATATCAGTCCTTATATTTTATAATTTTTCATATATATCCTTTTATAATGTAGGGGGCGGGACGGGGCAGGTAAGACGGGTCTAGAAGCCAGACTCGACCCCAAACTTGACCCGGACGGGGCAACATCCATTGGGATCCAGACCCGCTTTGAACGAGCAATGGGTTCTTGGACCCATAGGTCAAATATCCAAACCTATTTCGAACACGCACTTGAAAAAAGAGAATAACTTTTTTTAATTAATAAAGATAATATCCGTCATTAATAAAACAATTAATATACAAGGGACAATAATTATAATATAACATTATTAAACAATTCCACTAGGATATTCGTATACATGTGTGATACCTAGAGCGATTTAATTAATTAATTACTTTATTAATGTTCGAGATAAGCGAAGCATTGGATTATCAAATGGATGGGTTTAGGACAACAAGCCATAATTTCACTATAAATGAAAATATGATTAGATCAGATTGTGGATGTCGTTTTAGATTTTGCCATGCATCAATATTTATTATTTTAATTGCTACTATGGGCGGCTGCTTATTGTGTTTTCCTTATTTTACTTTGTCTAAATCATTAATCTAATAATTGATGACGAGGTTCTGTTGAAAAAACCGATTATTTTGTAGCCAAAAGTCCTTAAGTTTGTGCGTGTTGTTTTCTTCTTCTTTCAATTCTTTTTTTTTTCTTATTAATTACCTAGTGTAACATCCAACTATATTACAGGAATTAAAATTGAACGAATCAAATTATTCTTTTCATGTCTTGCTATAGTAAAAAAAAAAAAGATTATTAAAATAAATTATATATAAAAATCTACTACATGAAAAGAATTAATAGTTTAATCTATTAATTTTATGATCTCCTTGATCAATTAAAGTCAAGGATTGAACCTTCTTAATAATATTTAAAAAAAAAATTTAAACCTATATATAACATTGATTACATCAATATCTATATAAATTAATTAATTGTGTCATCATTCATAATCTTACCATGAAATGATTAATATATATTCCCATCTTCAAAAACCATTTCTATGACTCATAATTAATTAAATAATTTAATTTTGACTCTTCGTTGGTCAATTTTTTATTTTTTTTAAATCCTTTTAAGTTGCTATGCTATCGGCTTTTGTCGATATGTGAGAGTGGTAGACTTAATTTATAGTATTTGAGATTAAAAAAAAATTAGGAATTTAATTTATTAAATTAAAATGAGTAAAGATTTAAAAAAAAAAAAAAAACGAGGTCGAGGTGAAGCGTTGACTGACTTCAGTTTTTAGTATTAACCGCGTTTCATCAATCAAAGCCCGTCCAATAAAACAATCAACTTCAATGATGGATGACCCTCCACTCGGGTCGAGTCGAGACCAAACGTTGAATTCGTTGACTTGCTTTATTAAAAAATAAAAATAAAAATATTTACGTGATTCACGTGGTTCCCCTCTTATAAGTTAATTTTTAATTACTTTAATATTTCAAAAAAACTTTTCCGTTTCTAATAACGTAATATTAATTAATCTTTCGGTTAATTATTAAAAGAATGGCATTACTATTAAGTCTATTATAAATTATTCATATTTGGTATTATTAAATAATTATTATATCATTCACGTTAATTAATATAATAAAATTTAAAATTTATTGTTTAATTAAATAATGACATATTAATTTATATGGATAATTTATAATAATAACATTGATATTGTCAAAACAAAAAGGTTTGACGATTGTAATAAGTTTTAGTGAATTTAAAAAATGAAAAATAAAATAGTTAAACGTAATGAGTTTGTATAAATAATATATTCCTTACTTTCGTCGTGTACTCTACACGCAAATATATAAAATCAAACTCTTCATGTGTTTGACCTATTTTATTACACACTCTATAATAATTTATGAATTGTAAGTTTATAAAACATCTCATAAAATATATTTCAATTAAAAATTCTATCATATAATACGCTAAATTTCTTATTTAATGTACGATATTGTAAAATAAATCAAACTTTTGAGAGACATGTTTATATGACTTATATTAAGAAATATTTTGATTAAAATGACTCACTACTAACCAACACATGTGCCAATATAATAACAATGTACATGTCAGCTTTCAGACCGACATGTGACTTTGTGTTGGTTCTCTGTAAACAGAAACATACATGAAAACGACACGTATTACACACTGCTTGTCATTTTTTGCACAAAGATACGTCTCAGCTGCTGCTCAAGATGCAGTTGATGTCAGTTTGACCAAACGACACAAAGTAGAATATTTATCATTGGTAATACATGTCGTCCAAAAAATGACACGAAATGACATTTGTGTCTTTTTGCGATCCACACAATGGCCTCAATTTTCTTGTAGTGACTTGAAATAACTAATGAACTCAAGAATCTTTTAAACATGCTAATAAATATTAACACTCTTCAAATTAATCTTAATCAATTATGAACCTATGTAAATCAAGCTTCAAAATTCATTTGAAATTTGTTTATGTTTTTCATGTTATATATTATTTAATGTATCTTATATTCAATATCAATTTTATAATTTTTTAAAATTTAATATCAATCATATATTTTTAAATTTAACTAAATATAAAAAATAAAATACATAATTAAATAGAGATTAAAATCAATACCTCAATCGGAAGGCTGGTCAAGTTGACCACACCGAGTGAGTCAACGGTAGGTATCGAGATTTTTCGAGACAAGACAAAAAGCCATAGCCTCATTTTACATCAATAATTAATGTAGTTTAGTAAGCAAATATAAATTAATTAAAGCTTAATGATGTAACATAATGTAGCAATAGCATGAGTTTCGCTTTCAATTTGCACACCAAGCCAAATAACTCGACCCATGATTACTCTTGCCAAGTTATTGTTCGTTCATTTTGCTTTCACGTTTATTAATTTAATCTCAGAGGTCCAATGTAATTAAAGGTCCTCTCGAGCGGCGGCCGACAGTCAAGGGTCTTAAACAAAACAAAAAAATAACAAATTTTAATTTCTCTAAATGTTCTCTCTCCCCTTTTTATTTATTTATTTAGATTCCAGTGATGTAATGATTTTATGTAAAAATAAAAAAGAAAAGCATAAGGCTTCAAGAGAATCAATATGAATATGGGTATAAAAATGTAAAAAAAGAAATAGTTAAGTTTGAGAGACTACTTTAAATATTAGTCAAATTCTTTTTTTTTTTTTGAATTGATTAACAAAGACATGGAGCTATTAAGTTAGTTTGTTGAATAGCTCAACACCAGCTAAATGCCTGTTAGTAATACTAAGAAAATATAATTAAAAAAATAAAGATAATTTTTAAATGAGAATATGTATATATAAAACAATTTGAATAAATACTCTCAAGTGTTTGTTTAATTTCAATCACAGAATAATAATATATTTTTTATCAGTCACATTTTTTAAAATGATGATTTGAAGGATGAAAATAATAATTTTTATATAAATTTAAGAGTATGATTTATGAAAAATATATAATCATTATTTGATTAAATTGAGTTAAAATTCGAAATTACTTAATAATATTATTCTATATATATATATATATTAAAAATCAGAGCTTGATTTCTCAAGAAAGAGTGGGATGTACATATGTTTCGAAAAGAAAAATTGAATGTAAACAAACAAACAAACAAAAAAAAAAAAAAAAAAGAAGAAGAAGTTACCCCACTTAAAACCGAACTTTCCCGGTCCGGTCCAAGCCTCCACGGTGACGTGGGGTAGCTGGTCCGGGTGAGGTGGGCACTGAGGACCGCGTGAGATTTGAGTTGAGTTTTTTTCTTCTCTTTTGTTTCAGAGGTTAACTACTATTCTATCGTACTTGATATCAATTATTTATATACATCAGTTTGACTTTGACCAAGTGATTATGTTAACGATCAAGTTTCCTTGAACTTACCGAGCAATTCTCCTCTGCTCACCTATAGCTATAAATACACCTTCCATTTCCATTAAGTTTCAATTCTACAGATTAACGCTCTCCTCTCCACCTTCTCAAGCCGCTAACTGCTTCCTTCCCTTGGCCTTGTCTTGTGTGTGCCTATCATCAATCCATCTCCAACTTAACAACAACATCATGAAGGTATGAACAGACCAGACCATGTCTTTAAATTTACGTTCATTATAATTGATTGATATAACAACTCTGTAATTATCACTTGCTAAAGGGGTTTTGACATGTTGTTTTTGGTACTTGTTGCAGCAAAAGGTTGTGATCAAAGTTTCCATGAACGGCAACAAGTGTCGCGCCAAGGCCTTGAAGGTAGCGGTTAGTGTTTCAGGGGTGGAGTCAGCTGCTCTGAAAGGGGATGACAAGACCCAGATAGAAGTAACTGGAGATGGGATGGACCCGGTTTGTCTTACAACTTTGCTGAGGAAGAAGGTTGGGTTTGCGGAACTGGTGAGTGTGGGTCCTGCTGGTGGTGGTGACAAGAAAGAAGATAAAAAGGAGAATGAGCCAAAGGTGCAGCCACTGGTCTGGCATTGTCAGGGTTCGGTGCCTCAATATCATGTGGTCAATCCTGCTTATTGTTACGATGACTCGTACGGTGGTTGCTCCATCATGTGAGCGATATATACATATATAAGTATAAATAAATTCTCTACACAAGAGCATCGGAGAAACTGAAACTTATGCGCTGCAGCACCTCAACCTGGACTGTAGAACATATGCTATATATTATTGTTATGTATGTATAGTACTGCTCCACCAAGGTCAAGATGATGATCAGCAGACCACAAGGAAAAGGCTCAAGGCTCAATTTGTTTCCCATCTGCAAATCAATTTCACTTTTTCTTATTGGTGTGGACGTTTCAGCTTTGATTTGTTGTTTCTTTTACGTTTTATTTTTGATTTACAGGGTGAGAAAGTAATAGGGGTGGTAGTTGCTAGTTAGGTGTTGTATGATTATGAAACTTTGTTTGCTATTTCCAGATTGCTCATCTATGAACCCTGTTTGATTGTCATCTTTTTCGACTGTAATAAGACGTTTAGACATATTTATATGTTGCTATTTAATTTTTGTTATGTGAATTCATATATTGCTATCGATAAAATAGTCTACAATATTACAACTCTAATAACTCGCAAGTACAATACATGCCTTCCCCTGTTTCATCTCAGTTCAAGAAAAATCAAATAAATGTAAGACTTTTGTTTGTATAGAGTACAGAGGAAAAGGAACTCATTCAAATTACACAATTGTTGATTTGGTAATCTACATAGACCAGAAACTGTAATACAATAACAAGTCAAATTTTTTGAAAAGGTAAATCTAACCTCAATCATGCACGCAATTATTAGGATCTATAAGTATACACCTGTCATCATTCGTGGGGTTAGTTTAGCCAATTGGTGGACCTGCATGGCTCCCCTGATGCCAACTAGTTAGAGTCGACGAACCGTCGACAAGCTTCTTAGTTGGCATCCAGGGAGCCAGGCAGATCAATCCTGCCTCGATCACTGATTCAATCACCTTATCCTCCCTAATAAAAGGTTAAAAACAGGTACTTAATCAACGTATGATTTGCGAACATCCATCTTTTCACTATTTGTCTTCACTCAAGATAGCAAAAACAAAAACTAACAAAGATTGAAGCTGAAAGAGCGAGATTAGCTAGTAACTGGAGAGAGGAATGTATGCTTCCACTTACGATACTCATACTACTAAAATTAACAATACTTATTAAGATGAAAGCCGCTTCAACTGGTGATTAGCAACAACAACACTGTTTGAATCGTCAGACTGAATCGTACATAGAGTAACTTCCATGGAAAGAGTTGAATAATGAGCTGAAGTGGTTAATTAACTAACGTGACCCAGATGATTTCTCTGCATATATTTGGTAGAAATAGAAAACCGTACCTCTGTTTCTCGGCAGCTTCCGTAGCTCTTTCATTCACTTCCACGAATTCTATGGAGATAAGCGTAGAGATTTGAGCTGGCTGGAGACTTAAACAAGTAATCCCCGGAGAGAGAAAAAGGTAGGCACAGACAATAGAAAATCCTGACAGGGACTTGGGACACAGCCACAAAATAAGACTATTAATGCATGGTTCTGATCATGGGAAGATATCACAACATTTCAAATGATATTAAGATCGAATATATTTAATATATATTAATTTTATCCAGAAGCATTCATTATGAAGATTTATTATCCAAAATGCTTTGATGAAATTATTAAGATTATACTATCTGCTTAACAATGCCAGTGCCAGTTTGCCGTATTTAATTAACCTAAGTTTTTGCAGGATTTCATTCAGCAGCTTTGGATTTTTCTTTTTTCCCTTCTCAGACGGAGGCAGTGCCAGTGCATAAGACGACGTACAGCCATGTTCTAGGTGGAGTTAGGTTAAAAGCTAATAATATTTTATAGTATTTACAGATTAGCAGCTTATGATGATGAGAAAGTGAGACTGTCATTCCCCTAATTAAACTAATAAAGGGACATTTGATTGCTCCCATCTTTATCTATCAAATAATTAGAAATAATGGTTATTTTTTTATTCATAACTAATCATCTAGTAGGACCTAATTCATATAACATGATTTGACTTTAAGTTATTAGAATTCTTTAATTACGAGTCATTTTATTTATTAAAAATTCTTTAATTTATTTTTTATTTTTATTCGTCCAATAAATTTATATTTTTCGATTATATGCATTACTCTTTTTTCTTTTCTTTAAAGATTGAAAAACTAATTTGAGATTCTAATATACGAATTAGGATCCTCTCCTGATTTTAGCTTTTACAGATTTTGTGTCACGTAGATTTTAATAATTTTGAGTGGTTAAAATCTATTATATTATCTCTCTTCTCTTATTTATTACATATTAACTATCAATTATATGTCTGTATTTTGTTAAGGTGAAGTTCTTAGTGTACACCCATTCAAAGGCATGTTTTAAGTGCACAACAACCATCCAGTCACGCAGAGCATTATCGCAGTGAAAAAACACTTGTCGAATAACAATTCACAAACTTTCTTTCTTGCTATCTTCATTGATAGTGGTGATTTTGAAGACAGGTTAAAGGCTCCTATCACGTAGATTTTGGATTCTAATCAAATCATTATTGTAAATTTTCATCAAGGTTAATCTTGAGGCTCAAAGAGTGCACATTTGAGATAAATTTGATTAATTATTTTAAACAAATATATTTCAAATGGTTTTCCTCTTCTTTATTAATTATTTTATTGTAAACGGAGCCCAAATATTTTCTTCGGTTTCACCTAATGGAGTGTCCTATGCATCAACTTACTGTTCCACCAATTTGTAATAGATATGACTCGAGTCAGGTTGACTTGAGACTGCGAGTCCTCATACATGAACGTAGTGTTTGATGCGACCCCAGCAAGATACCTTTCAAGACAAAAACAACTTCCCTTTAATACTTAATCAATTTATTTACCTTTGACAATTCAACACTGAGTTTTAACTTTTAAATGACCTGAGAAAAGTAAATGAATAAAGACAAGAAATAAACTGTTAAACTGTCCATATCACTTCCCAGTCGAGTACTTTCATATTTTATTCAACATTGATACTATGAATATAGCTGTATTTCCATCATGTGATAAACACTCAATTAGACGATTCAAAATTTCATTTATTCTTAAAAATTATGCTTAATTTATATTTATAATTGCAAATTTTAATGCATTTCTAAAATCTATATTGTCTATTGAAAGAATTTAATAATCGATGTTTGTTGATATTTTAACCTTAATTTCTTCACATATCGTTAATAAATCTCGTCTTTATCCTATGAATTGACTCTTCTTCATTTTCATCCAAAGAACATTAAAAATAATTTCATCTAAACCGCAACTAAATTTTGTTCAACCTTAATTTTGATCTATCTGGAGTAATCCCAAATAACAAGTTATAGAAAGTCGAATAAGTGTTAACACGTGATGGAAGAGACGGTGACCCTAGCAAGACTGCACGACTCCTCTATTATCACCTACGACAACACCTTAATTTTCATTATCAAATATCTACATATTGTTATTGTCGTACATAGAAATATGGATGAAATTTTTCTTGGTGTTCCATCCAGGCTGGTCTGTTTGATTTACAATAAGGAGGGTGGTTGTAGGAATTGACTAGTGGTTGATTAATTAATGAAGAATGATCAATTGAATATTTGCAAATAGACCATGTGATGCAATGCAATCAATTCATATATAGATTCAAAATTCATTGGACGGTTCGAACTTACCTAGAATTTTCCTAAGCCAAATCTGAACCACAAGAGTCGCTATAAATATAGCAGGATTATAGACAGCAAAACCTACCATCTTCCGAAACTTAATTTCCTGCTATTTAAGTATAGCTAGCTTTTCCATTGTATCATTCACCTTCAATACAAAACTAAACTTGAGATCATGAAGGTATGGATTTGTAATTATATGTATAAATTTATAAATATTAATAGAGAAAATAATCAGATTAAGTTCTTAAATGCATACATACATCTGAAATGAAGTTGTGTTTTCTTGTTCAATTTATACCGGTTGCAGCAAAAAGTAGTGATCAATGTCTCCATGAATTGCCAAAAGTGCCGCACTAAGGCCTTGAAGATCGTAGTTGGCGCTTCAGGTAAACCAAACTTTTCTTTTGAATTACATATCAATATTATTCGTTATTCATGATCTTACATAATCTAATGGTTGAGATAGTTGACGGATTGACATAATTAATTGACATAATTATAGGTGTGGAATCGGCTGCGTTAAAAGGGGATAACAAGAGCCAGATAGAGGTGATAGGAGATGGGGTAGACGCGGTCTCACTAGCAACTATGCTAAGAAAGAAGGTGGGATACGCAGAGCTAGTGACTGTGAGCCCTGCAGATCAGAAGGAACAAGAGAAGAAACCGAAGAAACCAAATAACCCAACGGATAGTGAGACCAATGTGCAGCCTGCGGTCTGCTCTTGCCAAGCTGGGGTTCCTCACTACGATTATTTGGTTGTCGCTGATCCATGCTATCAACCCTACAATTGCTCCATCTTGTGAAACACCTACATATTTATACGCATATACACAGAGTGCGTGACACTATTAAAGAAGTTAATAAAATTTCTTCTTCTGAATGTTATCAGAGAATGTATGGACTATAAATGATGGTGGTTTGAGATGGTACCGTACACAGGAAGACATTAAGTTATGGTATAGCAGAGAGCTGCAGCAATCGTCCCATTTATATCACCATTCAAAATCGGCAGTATATTGTATTTTTGTTTTGTTTTCTGTGAATTTGTCAAATAATTTCATGTGTATAATATTTTTGCTTGCATAATTTTGAGTCATGGTGGAAAAAAGGATGAGTGAATCAATAAACTGTCTGGCTAGAAATTCAATTCAGGAGGGGCAATTAATCAATGATAAAATTTAAAACTCTCTGTAAAAATAAATGTAAGGTAGTCGTAAAGTTCATGAAATTTTAGACACTTAAGGATATTTTTGTAAAATTATAAACAGAAAAGGGTATTTCAACCGTGAATTTTTGAACATTTAAGGGTATTTCATAAAATTATAAAGATATAGGGATATTTTGCTATTACTTATTGAATTTTCTTTCTTTGAATTCCAGAAGGGCCGATTGCTCCTCTCAGAGTTAAAGTAGCTCTCTCTATTACTATCTCAATCATGCACGCGAAAATAATAAGTAAATACTCGTCAATCAAGGGGATAAAGGAGTAGCTTAATTATTGAAAGTTTTGCAGATACGGTTGACCGTTGACCCCAAAATTCTTCGACGACGATAGATATTTTATATTTACCCAAGAGAAAATTCTTATATACTATTTATATTAAGTTATCTGTTAAAAAATATTAAAGTCACAGTTTTTTATTTTTATTTTTATTTTTATCTTTTTCGATTCATTCATAACAATGCTATACTATTTTATGAGATAATGAGTCAATTTGGGGTTATTATTTTGTAAAAACAAAATCATATTTTTAAATAGTAACAACAACTCAAGAGCATTTGAGGTTGCTTTTGAGCTGTTTCAAAGAAACATCTAATGTGAAAAAAATCAATTTTAAAGAAGGAGGCCAAAAGCAAGTAGATACCTATTTTTGAAAATCAAATTCTATTTATAAAATATAAAATATTAAAATTATCCTCATATTTAAATAAAAAACGACAAAATTTATTACTTATTGGTCATTGAGCTCCAAATACACGTATTATTGGGACTGCCACTATTTGTTCTTTTTTCCTACTGGCAACAAAGCCCCAACCAAAGGGGTGATTTTTTTTTTTTTTTTGGGGCTCAAGGAAGAAATCCTATATTGATTTAATGCGTAAACAATCATGATTCCACGTTTAATTATATATACAAGTTGTTCTGCTCGACGCACTATAGATAACTTTCAATTAGGTAGGCTATGAAAAAAAAAAAAAACAATATCAGATCTGCCTGCTATATACACAAATTAATTTAATTAGATCTATTTTTTTTTCAGAAGAAAATTTAATGTTGTACCATGGACTTGATCAGTAACCATCAACAAATTTATTTTTGCCGAGCAGATCCCAAATTTCATTAACATGCAACAGTTGCTGGCACATGTAACAATTTGATTAAAAAAATATAAGTTTTAAAATATTACAAACATATTATTGTAAATAATTTATATAGGATTTGTGGAAAATAGTTCAAAAAGAAAAAAAGAAAAAGAATTAATTATAAAATATTATTGCAAAAAATGTATATAGAATTTGTGAGAAATAGTTAAAAAAAGAAAAAAATTGATTATGAAATATTATTTAAATAATTTATATAGACATTGTTGAAAAAAAATTATAAAAAAAGAATTGATTATAAAATATTATTTGATTAATTTATATAGATAAGTTAGAAATAATCCAAAAAAGAAAAAATTAATTATAAAATATTAAAATTAAATATTAGTAAGTAATAATACACATGTTTATTTTAATCATTTGTACATAATAAAGGCTACAAAAAAGTAATCTCAAATACCTTTATCCTACTTTTAAAAAACAAAACAGTTGTTAAAAGTTGGTTTATTAAACATCCCTCTATTTTTTTAAGCTGATTTTTTCTGCAGCAAAACAGAAACTGCTTTTTTTCATAGTAACAGCAATCCCAAACTGGCCTAGTAACATTGAATTTCAGAAAATATAAATTAAAGGATTGTTGAAAAAGTATATTAATTTCATAAAATTTGTATATTATGATCTTGATAGGACTCCAAGCAAGGAAATAAAAATGGCAGAATTATTGAATAAGAAGATGGAGCTCCAATTATATTCAAAGAAAAGTTTCCAGTTTCGAGTACTGGTAGACTCCTTTCTACAATTCCATATCCTCCCTCCTCTCTGTTCTTACTTTTTATATTCATCTACCCGTAACCAAAATCTAACAAACTTGAGAAGCTTCTATCCAGCTCAGCCTATCCTTACACTTTATTCACTACCCCCAACCCCACCTTATTACTTTGTACCCTTTTTGTTTTTACGTACATAAGTCCAACGAATTGGAGGCTTATCAGTACCGCCCGCCAACAGCTTCACCTTGTCCTCAAGGTGAAAGCCAGGGAACTGCTGGTTGATCAATGCAGACGATTCCCAGGAGGACTCAAAATCTGGCAAGTCACGCCATTTGATCAGCACCTCCGGGCCCGTAATATTGTTGCCACTGCTTGGACGAATAGCTAACACTTGTTCAGGTTCAATGGCCCATTCCAGGTCTTCTTGAAGGATTGAAGGGAGCTGCTGGGTTGGAGTATTGCTGCCTACTGCCTTGCGAAGTTGTGACACATGAAAGACTGGATGGATGGCTGCAGTAGCTGGCAATTTAAGTTTGTAAGCCACTGGACCGATACATTGCAGTATCTCATAAGAACCAAAATACCTTGGGGCCAATTTTTCATTCAACCTTTGAGCTAGAGACTTCCTCCGATAAGGACTTAGCTTCAAATATACAAAATCCCCTATTTCAAACTTCACTTGCCTTCTCTGTTTATCTGCTGCGGCTTTCATCTTAGCTTAGGCTCGAATTAATTGTGCTTTTAGTTCCTCCAATATTGCATCCCTTTCTACTAGTTGCTGTTCGACAGTAGAATTAGAAGTGGAGTTAACTGCATATCTGACCACTGGTGGGGGCTCTCTACCATATACAGCTCTGAAAGGTGTCATCCTAATGGCGGTATGAAAAGAGGAGTTATACCAGAATTCAGCCCACGGTAACCATTTAAACCAACTCTTTGGTTTGCTGCCAGCAAAACATCTCAAATATGTTTCCAAACTCCTGTTAAGGACTTCTGACTGCCCATCTGTTTGAGGGTGATAGGCAGTGCTTCGTCTTAGTCCTGTGCCCTGCAGCCGAAACAACTCTGTCCAAAAATAACTCAGAAAAATCTTATCCCTGTCCGATACTATTGAGCGTGGGAAACCATGTAGACGAACCACCTCCTTGACAAACTCTTCAGCAACTGTTTTAGCATTAAAAGGATGTTGCAAAGCAATAAAATGACCATATTTATTGAACCGATCCACCACTACCAATATAGTATCCATCCTTCCTGATTTTGGGAGCCCTTCAATAAAGTCCATGGCTATATCTTCCCAGATAGCCTCAGGTATAGGTAATGGCTGTAACAGTCCCACCGGCGTCAAGGAGAGATACTTATTTTGTTGACAGATAGTACAAGCCTCAACAAAGGATTTTATGTCTTTCTTCATCCCTTCCCAATATAATTCTGAAGAAGTTCTCTTATAGGTTTTGAGGAAGCCTGAATGTCCTCCTATATTGCTCCCATGGAATTCATGCAGCAGACTCGAAATCATAGGAGAAGTCTTAGAGAGCACCAATCTCTGTCTAAACAAAAGTTGTCCCTTATCCACTGAATACCCTGGATGAGCATCAGGGTCTTTGAGCACCTCATTATAGATCTTGGAGAGTTTTGGGTCCTGTTGAATTTGGTGGGGAAGCTCAGATAAATTCAACACACGAGGCACTGAGATCACATATAATTCAGCTTCTGCATGCCGTCTAGAAAGTGCATCAGCAGCTCTATTTTCTGTCCCTGGCCGATAATGTATTTCAAAATCGAAGCCTAGTAGCTTTATAAGCCATTTTTGATGCTCCACACAGACCAATCGTTGTTCCAACAAGAACTTGAGGCTCTTTTGATCAGTTCTTATAATAAAGTGCCTGCCCAGTAAGTAATGCCGCCACTTAGTCACTGCAAGTACTATAGCCATCAATTCTCTTTCGTAGATGGATTTTAATCGAGCCCGCGGAGATAAAGCTTGACTGAAAAAAGCAATAGGACGCTGATTTTGTGATAGAACAGCCCCAATGCCACTTCCGGATGCATCAGTTTCTACTATGAACGGAAGGGAGAAATCAGGAAGTGCTACCACTGGTACGGATGTCACCGCCTGCTTAAGAAGTTGAAAAGCCTCATCCGTTTTTGAGTTCCAAAGGAAACTGTCCTTCTTGAGTTGCTGAGTGAGTGGCTCTGCGAGCTTCCCATACCCTTCAATGAATTTTCGATAATATCCCGTGAGCCCTAAAAATCCACGAAGCTCCTTAGTAGTTTTAGGCACAGGCCAAGTCACCATTGCTTTTATTTTTGCTGGGTCAGCAGCAACTCCTTCTGCAGAAATGATATGACCTAAATATTCCAGTTGTGTACGGGCAAATTGACATTTCTTCTTGTTAGCATATAACTGTTGGTCAGCAAGAATCTGCAACACCATTCTCAAATGAGTCATTTGTTCGTCCAAGTTTGAGCTGTATACTAAAATGTCATCAAAAAACACTAATACAAATCTCCTCAAATAAGGCCTGAAAACATCATTCATCAACGCCTGAAATGTATCAGGAGCGTTAGTTATACCGAATGGCATAACTAAAAACTCGTAGTGGCCTTCGTGGGTGAGGAAAGCTGTCTTGGAGATGTCATCCTCTCGAACACGTATCTGATGATAACCCGATTTTAAATCCAGCTTAGAAAAAATGGTGGCACCATGAAGTTCATCAAGCAGCTCATCTATCATCGGTATTGGAAACTTATCAGCTACCGTAACCTTGTTTAAGGCTCTGTAATCGATACAGAAACGCCACCCGCCATCATTCTTCTTAACTAGTAATACAGGACTAGAAAATGGACTTGAACTATGTTGAATGATTCCTGCTGCCAACATCTCAGCCACTAATTTCTCAATCTCAGTTTTTTGAGCATGAGGATATCTGTATGGTCTAACGCTTACTGGCTCTACTCCTGGCTTAAGTACTATGGCATGATCCTTGCTGCGATGAGGAGGAAGACCATTTGGTATAGCAAACACTGACTTAAACTCACTTAGAATTGTTTCTATCTGTGGGTTAGCCCTTATCTCCATTCTGCTAGTATCTAAACAATAGTTATTAAACTCCACTAAAATGCCCTGCCCTTCTTGTTTGATTACTTTCATCATAGACTTCAAAGACACAAGGGATCTGCTCAAACCTGGGTCGCCTTGAAGGGTAATTGTGCTACCGTTTAATTTGAACTTTATAGTTAGTGCCTGCCAATTGACTTGCATCATCCTTAAACCAGCCAACCATTTCATGCCTAGAATTAAATCGATACTCCCCAATTCTAATGGTAGAAATTCCTCCACTACTGTAAGCTCTTGGAGAGTCAGAACCACCCCTTTACATATGCCTTTTCCTTGGACTGACTTTCCCGTTCCCATCAACACGCCATAAGCTGTTGTACTTGTTACTGGAATTCCCAACTTGTGCACTAATTCGGTGGAAATAAAATTGTGGGTTGCTCCACAATCTATTAACACTACTACATCAATTCCCGAAATAATGCCTTTGATTTTCATAGTCTTAGGAGAAGTAAGACCAACAATAGAGTTCAAGGATATTTTCACTCCCTCTTCTATCATCACTGTATTATTTTCTTCTTCTCCTAAAAATTCCTCTTCCTCGAGCTCCTCAGAGCAAGGGTCTTCGTTCACAACTAGAACCTGAAGTTCTCTGTTCTTGCATTTATGGCCCATAATACTTCTCATCACATTTAAAGCATAACCCCTTCTCTCTTTTTGCCTGTAATTCGGCACCTGTCAAACGTTTAAACTGAGCTTCTTTAAACTGACCTGGTGGTTTTCCAGCTGAGAATGGAATCTTAGATGGCGACCAGTTTGTGGTTCTCTGTTCTGGTCGAACTTCTGTCACCATCCGAGTTGGTTTGAACATTTGGGAATCACGAGCTCGTTTCAGTATTTTGTTGCGATCTTCGACCCTCTGTGAAACTTCCATAATTTCTGTTAAACCAGTCGGCCGTAGCATCCGAACATCTGCTCGAATATCTTCACGAAGCCCGTTTACATACACCGCTTCTAATGTTTGCTTTGACACCTCTCGCAATGGAACAACTAACAACTCAAATTGTTCTCTGTGTTCTGCCACTGTTCCTGTCTGTCGAATCGCAAAAAACTTCTCTGCAATCGTCCCTTCTTGTGAGTCCCTAAACCGCTGTAGTATCAACAACTTAAAATCCCCCCACGTTCGAATGGGTTGCCTAGCGATTTCCCATTGAAACCAGGTTGAAGCAGTGCCATCCATGCAGACTCCAGCGGCTTCGATCTTCTCCGCCTCCGTCAATTTGTTCATCTGGAAGTAGCGCTCTGCTCTGAAGATCCAAATGTCTGGGTCATGGCCAGAAAAAATCGGCATCTCTATTTTTCGGCCTCCCACACTAATATGATCTCCCAACTCCAAGTCTCTGGCTCGAGTACTGCGGTTCCCGGTCATCCCTGCATGGCCAGCTTCTCCAGTGGGTGTGGCCATTTTCCCATCTCGCGTGAAGGATCGAAATCCTTCTTCCATCACTTTCGCAAGTTTCTCCAGCCCAGAGGAAAATTCCTCCATCGATCGTTTAATTGCAGGTAACTTCGCCAAAACTCCCTCCAACCCGGCCTCGACCTGGTCCAACTGAGCTTCCGCTTGTTTCTTTGCCATGGAGACCGATTAAAATGGCTCTGATACCAAGTTGATAGGACTCCAAGCAAGGAAATAAATGATAAGTGTCTATTTATATATCATTTTCATATCAATTCGTCCATGTTTCTTTGCTATATTCCTTGGTATTTTTATGTTTTTGTGTGGTTTTGATGTTTGTAGGAGTTTTGGAGCAACTTGCACAAAAATGGAGTAAAACCCTTCATTTTCACCTCTGCTAGTCAACCATCTTCTCGGATTTAATTGTATTGATATACAATGAACCCGATGACATATCATATACCGTTGAAAAGCTCTCGAAGTCTACTTTTTGGAGAAATTTACGGTTTATGAATCCATTCAGTGTACCGAAAGTTGTAATCAAAACAGTGTGAGAAGTGTAGAAATGTAATTCCACACATCACTGTAGCATGTATAATACGGGACAATGTATCACGTTACTGTAGCAGAGTATTTAAACACATTTTAGGGTTTTATTTTCATAACTTGAAGAGGGGAGAACGTGGTGGAGGTTCTGCATTTCTGGATTTCTCTCATCCCTTGGAGTTCTTGAAGGAGAAGGAAGCTTGGAAAGAGGAAGAACTACAATCCAAAGAGAATTACATCAAATTTGCTAAGTTTTTCCCTTCCCTTTCATTTTCTGGCATGTCTCCATGTTGTATTGTATTTACCACGTTCTTAAACATGTGTAACTGAATCTGAATTGGTTGAGTGTGATTTCAAAGCCCCTGATATGATTTTTGTAAGTTGATTGTGCAAGAAGTTGTTATCCAATTCTCTAATTGAAGTTTCTTGTATTTTCCTATATCTAATGCTTATGATTGCTCGCTGGATTGTATTTCGAATGGCCAACTGAATATAATCTGGTTGTTGTCTATTGCTAGACTGGAAATCTTGATCCATAATTGTCTAGAATTTCTAATCCTTAGTAGCAAAATTGTGATCAGAGATTGCAATTGGAGAATACACCTAAGTTAAATAATCCGAGCTTGTGTGTTTATTGCTTAGATCAACCTGTCTTTCTTTTCATAATGCATCCATTGAATTAATTTAGAGAGCTTGTTCTAGGTTGTTTAATGGATAGAGATTAAATAAAGAGCCTGTTTTATTTAACAACAAAGTAAGGAAAGATTGGGATAACAGAGCCTGTTGTTATCTACGGTTGATAATTTCAATGGTGTAATTGGATGACAATTCTACAATTAATTCGCAAATCCATATGTTGTGGTAGAGAAAGATCCCTTAACCAGGTTTCTCTCATTGATTTTTCAATCTGTTTAAATTTGCATTGTGTTATTCTTTCCTTGCATTAATATTTCATCTAGTTAATCAATCAACAAAACCCCTCTCATTTAGTTTATTGTTGCTTTCGAATAACAAATTCAATTAGAATCAATCCTCGTGGGAACGATATCTTACTCATCACTTTATTGCTTGTGCGACTAGTATACTTGCTAGTTTCGAACGCATCAAGTTTTTGGCGCCGTTGCCGGGGATTGATTTTCTTATCAATTTTTTATTCTGTTTTTACTACTGATTCTTGATTGTTATTTCCTGATTGTTTGTGTTTAGGCTTTTATGTCTGAGGGAGAAGCGGATCAACGACTTAAGAGAATTAAGGAGTTTCTTCAATCCTCGAATTTAAGGCTAAATCGGTCAATTTCAACTCCCCCTCCAGAATTTGACCTTGCACGACATACTTCCCTCCCATCTTCTTGTAGTTCAATCAAATCTGAATCAGAAGCAATGGCGATTGAAAACGATCAGACTCTTAAGGATTTTCGTCTCCATTATTGATCAACAACCGCTATGCATAAGCACCAATTTTGAGGTAGAATTTGAGCTTAAATCTGGACTAATTCGTCTCTTGCCTACATTTCATGGTTTTGCAGGAGAGGATCCTATCAAATACCTCAGAGAATTTCATGTGGTATGCTCAAGTATGAATCCAACTGGCGTGTCTGAGGAGCAAATAAAATTGAGAGCTTTTCCATTCTCATTAGCAGATTCGGCGAAAGATTGGCTATACTATCTACCATCGGGTCCCCTTACCACGTGGAATGAGATAAGTAAACTCTTTTTAGAGAAATACTTTCCCACCTTTCGAAAGTTTAAACTTAAAAAGATGATTATTGGCATTCGACAACACAATGGAGAATCACTTCATGAATATTGGGAGAGATTTAAAGGTTATGTGCTAGCTGTCCAAACCACCAAATTAGTGATGGACTCCTAATTCAATATTTCTATGAGGGTCTCTTACCAATGGAAAGGAGTATCATTGATGCTGCTAGTGGTGGAGCACTGGTTAATAAAACACCGAATGTTGCAAGACATTTGATTAGCGACATGGCAACAAACTCCCAACAATTCAGCGGCCAATTTGAGCCACAACTACCAAGGAGAGTAAATGTGGTAAGTACCCCGAACATTGAACAACAACTTTCTGAGCTTACCTCTCTTGTAAAAAAAATGGCTGTAGGACTATATGCATCAATCTTATGTATGGGTGGAGTATATTCTACACGTGCCGAGCATCCAACCGACAGTGTCCAACGTTGGCAAGAATGAGATACGGAACAAGCCAATTCATGGGTGGATTTCTAGGACAGACCAAACGCCAAAGTTTTAAAGTAATCTATCAACCAATCACTCAAATGCCATACCAAATCGGCCACCAGGTTTCAATCAACCAAGAGTGCAGCAACCATTTCAAATGCAACCACAACCAGCACCACAACTAGCTCCACAAAACTCAAGTATGGCTCTCCAGGACATTGTTAAAGCACTTGCTACTAACACAATGCAATTTCAGCAGGAAACTAGGGCAAGTATCCAAAACCTAGAAAATCAAATGGACAATTGGCTACTAACATGAGCAAATTCGAGAGTCAAAGCTTAGAAAAATTACCTTATCAGACAGTAATCAATCCAAGAGAGAATGCTAGTGCAATAACTTTGAGAAGTGGAAAGCAATTACAAGTCCCACAAAAAAAGTCACAAACTAATGAAGGGGATGACACCACTTCCACATGAACAAAACCTGACTTCTCAGGTAAATCCTATAACTCCCATTCCTTCATATGTTTCTCCTCCACTTTTTCCTAGTAGATTTGCAAAATCGAAGAAGGAGGAACACGAACAGGAAATCCTGGAAACTTCTCACAAAATCGAGGTAAATATACCACTTCTGGATGCTATCGAGCAAGTACTCGCTTTTATGCAAAATTTCTCAAAGAGTTCATGCCACCCAACACTGCAGCACGTTTGAACGGCGAAATGAGGAACAGTAAAGCGTGGGGGGGGGAAAATGTTTCAGCTGTACTACAAAAGAGAAAAAAAAATTCCTCCGAAATGCAAAGATCAGGGTACTGTTCACCATTCCTGCCAACATTGCGTCAAAGAACCAAGTTTGAAAGAGCTATGTTAGAGTTAGGAGCATCTATTAATATCATGCCATATTCTATTTATGCTTCTTTAAATCTTGGACCTCTTGCGGAAACTGGTATTACCATTCAACTTGCAGATCGTTCTAAGGCATATCCCAAGGGAGTTGTGGAAGATGTGCTTGTGCAGGAAAATCAATTGGTTTTCCCAGCAGACTTCTATGTTCTTGAAATGGAGGATGAGACATCTCCTAATCCAAAACCAATTCTTTTGGGGAGACCATTCTTGAAAACTGCTCGAACTAAGATTGATGTTCATGATGGCACTCTCACCATGGAATTCGATGGCGAGGTGATTCGTTTCAATATTTTTGAGACAATGAGGTACCCTAGTGACTTTCATTCTGTTTTTGCAGTTAATGTTATCGATTCTTTGCCACAACAACATTTTGAGTTAACTCACAAGGATGGATTAGAAGTGGTTTTTAGC
>SNVD02012502.1:0-66860 GCA_013180625.2 Boswellia sacra | reverse complement strand
TAATATATTAATGAAGCTATATACATAAGACAGAGCAAATACTGAAACAGTTTACCATTGGATAAAGCTATGATTGTGTTGGGTTTGCAACCACTTAGTATTTTTTGCTTGCCTTGGGAAACGATTCTCTAAAACTTGCATATGCTCTCTAAGTGGCCAAAAGAAAAGAGGTAAATTATAATTAGTGATAAATTGAAGCTCATGAAAAGCACAACGATGGAACAAAGTAAGAGAGAGAGACTTACTCAATGTAAGGTTGCACTTCCTCCGTGTTTTCCAACACATATAGATGAGCTTGCTCCCAATCTTCAGCAGTGATAGAGATCACTCTACCCCCAACCAAGGGACCATCAACTTCATCTAGATTAATAGCATTTAAATACTTCCCACTAAATTCAATCGCTTCTGTTGCAATATAACACTCTGCAATACAACCTTCGCGACGATTTCTATTTCGGACAAACCTTTTTAGAATTTTCATGAAGCGTTCAAAATGGTACATCCATCTTAAATAAACTGGACCACACAACCTCACTTCTCTAACTAAATGGACCATTAGATGCACCATTATGTCCAAAAAAGAAGGTGGGAAGTATTTTTCAAGCAAGCACAAGGTAACCACTAGATCACTTTCTATTTGGTTTAATTTAGGCACATCAACTACTTTGGTGCAAATATCATTAAAGAACATACAAAACCTTGTAATAGCATATCGAACATGCTTAGGCAAAATTGATCTAATAGCCAATGGTAAAAGTTGTTGCATAAGGGCGTGACAATCATGGGACTTGAGAGCAACAAGCTTTAAATCATCCAATGACACCAGGTTTTTAAAGTTTGAACAATATCCGAATGGAACTCAAAAGTCATACAAAGCTTGGAAAAAAATTTGTTTCTCTTTCTAACTTAAGGAGTAGCAAGTAGGAGGCAAGTACGCTCCGTTGCTTACAACCTTCGGTTGTAACTCCTACCGTAAACCCATGTGCACAAGATCCATTCTAGTGTTTAGACTATCTTTTGTTTTCCCAAGAATGTTTAACAATGTGCCATAAATGCTCTCACATACATTCTTTTCAATGTGCATGACATCTAGATTGTGACGAACATATAAATGTTTCCAATATAGGAGAGTAAAGAAAATGGATTTTTTCTTCCAACACACATTTTCATTGAGTTCAATCTTTTTCCTTTTTTTATCCTTCTTTTTCCCCTAAGTGTGTTCTCCCCTATCTTGTTTTTGTAGAATTTGCTCTCCCATTAGTGGTCGTGGGGGAAGATTGAGACATCTGAAAAAGGATTGTCTCCCAAGTATAGGAGTGTCGAAGTAATAAACCCGGTGAGTCCGGGGTCGATCCACGAGAAAGGAAATTTAAGCGCTATAAACTATAAAGTAAACAATATGATGTGGATGATTTAAAGAGATGACAAGATAATATTAACAAATATAAATAAGGAACAAGTTCGTAAAGAATCACACAAGAAAAATCAACACAATAATAATGAAGGCTAAGGTTAGGGGATCCGCCCTTGATATTTCAAATAAGGATAATTAACCCATTTTAGTTATATGAATTATATTTGTTTCGTTACCAATATTTATACCAATTCTTGTAAATGGGTTCAAGCATCCAATGTGCCAATCACCATATGTCTACAACAAATCAAGGTTCCTAACTAGATTCGTGTCGGTAAGGAAAAACCATACGACATTTAGGAAGGATCCAAGCATTTGATGTGCCAAGGATTGTCTACAATGAATCAAGACCTCCACTTTACGAGTGGTGTCAAGATTGATTAAGAAAGTAAATGTAACTCATATAAAATAAACAACATAAGATTATGATAATTAAGCACATATCAAGGGTTAGAGAATCCTTACTCTCATATCAAGGGTTTCACCCTTTCACCGTAGCAAGAGAGAATTTAGAAAAACATTGTAAGAGAAATAACACAAATTGCAAGAAATAGGAAATTCATTAATAACACACAAGAGAGAATAACAAGAGATACACAATACAAGATCCCAGCCAAGGCCAAGATATTCCAGCGAAGGCCAAGATGCCCTAATGGGTCACAAGTCACCTCTATTTATAGATACATCCAGGGGCAAACTCGTCAAATTACAAGGGCATAATTGTCAAATATTAGTTGTAAATATCTTTGACTATTGGGATCATTAGGCACTGACTTTGACCATCAATTGTGACATTGAAATATTGAGAATTTTCATTACATGTCTTCATGAAAGTTGTAGATATTTCTCTCAGATTTCTAGAACATATTGATTTGCACAATTTGGATATGTATTTTGAGAGATACGGTCCAAATATTAAGGCCGGGTCAGACTAGGCCGAGACTGTTGATGGGTTCACTTCAAGCCCAATTTTGGTCTATTAAGAGCCCGAATTTGATGATATTTGTGAAATGCAATCTTGTATACAATTGAATCAGCTTTCTAAAATATTAAGAATTGCACCATTCTGATCTATAAATAGAGAGTTATGTCCATTTTACCGAACCTGTAACAAAACCAAAATTAAGATGAAGTTAATTCCAAAGATGTAAAGACTACAAATATGCTTAAGTTGAGGAATTTAATGACACTATTAATGCAATATGATGAACTAAACTCTTATTAAACATACAAATTTAAGTGTTCATCACACCCCCCAACTAGCTTATTGCTAGTCCCTAGCAATTAAAGCGTTATTATTTAGAAGCGATTTATAGAATTTTACATCCAAGGTAGTCATTATTGCACTCTCCTTGATTTTATCCAAACAAACAAACTCTCAACCAATTATTATTTTTTTATGACTCATGTACCCTTCGGTCAAGATATCTATAAACCTTCTTTTTGTGCTCAGTCAACATATAACTATGGGGCTTATTAGAAAGAAGCCATATCGGTTCTAATATTTGTTAAGGCTAACAACCTTAGGTAAGGGGCATTTATTCATTATATATATATATATATATTTTTTTTTTCTCTTTTTTTTTGAAGGAATGCATCTTTAAACCATGTAGCGAGCCTTAGGCTAATGACTCCCAGACCAGTTGGCCTTAGGGCATTAGGTGTTAAGACACCCCTTCGAGCTTAACAACTCGGGTTGCCGATGTTTTATTTTTACTTAGAAACTTGTGGATAGTGCAATGTTCAATCCTATTAAGCTTTCTCCTTAATCCATGTAGCGAGCTTTGGGCCAATAGCTCCCAAACCAGTTGGTCTTAGGGTATTAGGTGTTGAGGCACCCCTCGGACTTAATTGCTCGATTTAAGGAGGCTACGAGACCAAACTTATCCACAATTGTTCTCTTCTTCTTCTTTTTTTTTCACTTTTTTTTTGCTTTTTTTTAACTTTCCCCATCCTTTGTGTTGTTATCCTAAATAAAACAAAAGAACTTAATATTACAACATTTCATTTTGCCATCCACAATCATGCATCAAGGTATGTATGTGTGTGTGAAGAAAGATTCATGAATACTTGCTTAATGAGTACATAAGCACACAATTTTTAAATGATAAGGTTGTGAGAGTTCATAGATTTGAATAATTCAAAGTGAAATGAATAAGACCTCCTTGTTATAAAATTCAAAAATCAAGACTAAATAATATCAAGTTAGCTAAATGAGTTCACAAGATCAAAATAAAATGACAAATTGGTTAGAATGGGTTTCAAGAGTTCAAACCGGCCCTACCTACTCTGCCATTCCTGACCCAGAATGTGTCTCAAGAGGATTTGAACTCCTTACACCGCACTCTGAATCTAATTACTAACTCGTTTTTTTTTTTTTTGCAAAAAAAAAAGAAAATTTAAGACACACTTATGTCTACTATCCTTCCCCCCAACCAAATGAAACATTGTCCTCAATGTTTAAATGTAGAGAGGTAAAGTATAGGAGACATTACCTAAAGCTTCTGTTATTCAAGAGAGATGACCTGAAAGACTCATAAAATAAAATGCTAAAAATAAAATAAAAGGCAAAGAAGAATTACAAACGGAGATTCAGATCCAATCTGTGCTTTTTGTTTTGTTCCCCTGACCAATCAATTTGAGTTATGGCTGGGTCAGGTTCATACTCGAATGCTTGTAACTTGTCAAGTAGTTCACTAGCAGTAGTAGCAGAAATAAGGATCTTTCTCGCCGAATGAGAGATAAAATTTTGTTCCACAGCTGCATCAACAAAACTTATCAAAGGATCAAAGAAATTTTTAACATTCAATAAACCTAAGGGTTTTTGATGGAGATTCAATTGGGCCCAAGAGGCAATTTGAAAAATTTCTTCAAAAGTCCCAAAGCCACCTGGTAAAGCAATAAAGGCATCTGAATTGATAAGCATATGTGTCATGCGTTCATGCATAGATGAGACCTGTAACTCCTTCCCAACCATTTTTTCAACAATGCTTTCTACAGCCAAAGCTTTAGGAATAACTCCTAACACTTGACTACCTCCTACATGTGCAGCTGTTGATACGCAACCCATTAACCCGAGGCTACCTCCCCATAAACCACATGAATCTTTCTTTCAGCCAGTAGTTTACCAAGGTAATTTGCTACTTCTATAAACTCCTCACTTTTACCCGGTCGAGATCCACAGAATACACATATCCTTTGGATTCGACGTTTTGAAGTTCCCTCCATGTCTATGCAACTCTCTAACTATATGTGAAGAAGAGAACAAGAGATTTGGTATTTATGGAGTGCAAAAAGGTATGCTAATGATGACATCTAAATAGGTAGCTCGGTTGCTTGTTGAAAAATATGACAATAATGCATAGAAATTCAAAAAAAGATGATGAAATAAGACACCATAAGTCAAGCAAAAGATACAAATTCAAAAATGACAACTATAAGGCATTAAAATTCAAAAATGATGGCACGCATGCATATGTACAGGTAGTTGTGATTGTGGCTCACATCTTCCTCTGGTTTTACGTCCAGAAACGGCCACCTTTTATGAGTTGGGGATATGCTTCCCATCCAGTTTTCTTATAAACTGGCAAACAGGGTTATTTTGAGTCAGATTCCCAAGACTATAGCGTTCTTGCTCATCTCTGAATTGTGTCCATAAGTTAAAAATTTCACGCTGTACAAGTCCACAAGAATGCGTCTCAAGAGTCACTCGGATATCATCCAAAGACTCCTTACTCAGTCCATTCTTGATGAACTATAGTTTATCCTCCCGATTATTAGACAAATATCCCAAGGAGTGGCAACGCTGGTTACAAGTCTATCTTGCACATTTAGGACAAACTTGTAACCTTTTTGCTCTTCGCTTTTTGGCGTAAGAGCTTTTTCCCATACCTGGCATGTGAGAAACAAGATTATCTGAAAATTCATAAGAAAATCGGACCTTGGCTTCAATTAACCATCTTACTTCGACATGCATACCCTTAAGCATCAATATCCTTACTCTTTCTGCGCGAGCTTTGTAAATTTTAAGCAAATCATTTGGAGGAAGAGAGGGAAAATGTTTGTGTAGATTTGAGAGAATGGTGTCCATGTGAAAATGCGAGAAAAGAAAGGAAAATGAATGCAAGGTGAGCAACAGTTTTTAGAAAACTGAAAAACTGACTTTAAAAATCACGGAGTACCGTATCCGCCACTTGACCGAAAAACAAAATGCAAAGACACAAATAAAATAAAATCACATAAAATAAAATAAGAACAAACTAGAAATGATAGCAAAAATCAAGAATAAAAATGAAAATATGGCACAAACGGATAAAATTTGGTTAGTCGTGAAAAAAGGCCAAAAGAGGAATCTCTTCGAAAGTAATTTACCACGGTCAAAAATATGCCATTGAGGTGGTACCTCTCTTTTTCCTTTATTTGTGAGAATGGAAGAAATTACCACTGATTGAGTTTGTTTGTCCTTGAGGCATGCATTCTTGAGTGTGGATGTTTCTTCCTGCCTTTGTTCAAAATATGGCTCCTAACTCTTAATCTCTTTCACCTGTACAAAATCAAGCAATGAAAATTCTTTAGAAGCAATGGGCACTAGTTGCATATTTGCTTCAAATGACTAGTTAACCCAATTTCTGAAGGACTTGACAAATTCTCATTTTGGATATAGTCTTCCACGTTAATCTTATTAGCTTCCTCACCTTCATCATGCTTGAAAAATTCATTATTGTCAAAATTTTGGTTGTGTTCCTTTGCATGATGACATGAGGGCATAAGTGAGGATTCGATATCTTCCTTGTTAGGTGTAGGTTTATTAACTTCTTCCTTACCCCTTGAGATTGATTCATCATTTTTCTCATAAGGGTTAAGAATATGTTCAATCTTACCATCGTGAAGAGTACTTACCGAATCTTCATCTAGATGTTGGCCACTTGGATTACTCGCATGTGGATTGATGGAGTTTGGCTCTAGTTGAGATGGAAACTCACCTTTCTCATGAGTACTAAGTGCAAATGCAAGTTTTTCAAGAACATCATTCAAGTTCGCCATAGTATGAGCAGTTTGACTATTAAAAACCTCTTGCTTTGCAATAAATGAATTCAATGTTTCTTCAAGATCCTTATAAGATGCATGATCATGAGATTTTTGAAAATTTTGATATGATTGAAGGGAAGGTTGTTAAGATTGTGCATAATTATCATTCTTCCAATAAAAATTCAAGTGATTTTTCCATCCAAAATTGTGTTTGTAAGGATTAGGATTTGACCTTTGAAAAGTGTCGAAAACATTGGTTTGTTCATGGAGACTTTTCCTAAAGGTAGGCACAATTGGGCAATCATCAGTAGGATGATCACTAGAATTACAAGTGTGATAGACAATTTCTTGCATAGACCACATTTCTAAATCCTCGACTTTTCTAGCTAGGGATGCAAATTTAGCATGATGATCATGATTCTCCCTAATGTTATAAATGCCTCTACTAGATTTTTTTGGTACCTCATAGGTGCCAACATTGTTCCAATTTTGAGCATTTTTAGCTAGTAAGTCTAGGAAATCCATGGCTTCATCTGGGTATTTATCTTCAAATTGTCCATCACAAATTAATTGTATCATTTGCCTAGCTTGATGTGTAAGACCTTCATAGAAAGTTAAAACTAGTTCCCATGTTTCCAAACCATGATGAGGACAAGTATTAAGCAATGCTTTATACCTATCCCAACATTGATAAAAGGTCTCTCCTTATTTTTGAGTGAAATTGGTGATTTGATTTTTGAGAGAATTTGTTCTATAGGGAGGAAAGAATTCTTTAAGAAATTATTGTTGCATTTCATCCCATGAGCTAATGGATCTTGACCTAAGATTTTGTAGCCATGTCTTAGCTTTATCTTTTAGAGAAAAAGCAAAAAGCTTTAATCTTAAGATGTTTATGCTACAATTTAGGTCACTATAAGTGTTACAAAACTCTTCAAATTCTCTCAAGTGCAAAAATGGGTTTTCAACATCTAGGCCATGAAAGTGGGGTAAGAATTGAATGAAATCCGATTCATGGTCTAAGTATAATACATTATGAGGGAAGACTATGCATGATTGTGCACAAGTTCTCCTAAGATTTATGGAGTCCATTAATGTTCTCGGTTGGACATGAGCACGATTTTTTTTTTTTAAGACAAGATGAGTGGTTACTAATAATTCTACCAATTAATGCAAAGAGAAAGAAAAGATGAACACATGCAAGAAAAAATAAAAAATAGAAATGGGGAGAGAAGAGATGAACGTATACAAGAAAAATAAAGATAGAAATGGGAAAAGAAAATACTTACAATTTTGTAAGCCAAATTTTACCTTCCCCGGCAACGGCACCAAAAACTTGAGACATCCGAAAAAGGATTGTCTCCCAAGTATAGGAGTGTCGAAATAATAAACCCGGTGAGTTCGGGGTTGATCCACGAGGAAGAGAATTTAAGCGCTACAAACTATAAAGTAAGCAATATGATGTGGATGATTTAAAGAGATGACAAGATAATATTAACAAATATAAATAAGGAACAAGTTCGTAAACAATAAATTAGAATCACACAAGAAAAATCAACACAATAATAATGAAGGCTAAGGTTAGGGGATCCGCCCTTGATATTTCAAATAAGGATAATTAACCCATTTTAGTTATATGAATTATATTTGTTTCATTACCAATATTTATACCACTTCTTGTAAATGGGTTCAAGCATCCAATGTGCCAATCACCATATGTCTACAACAAATCAAGGTTCCTAACTAGATTCGTGTCGGTAAGGAAAAACCATACGAAATCTAGGAAGGATCCAAGTATTTGATATGCCAAGGATTGTCTACAATGGATCAAGACCTCCACTTTACGAGTGGTGTCAAGATTGATTAAGAAAGTAAATGTAACTCATATAAAATAAACAGCATAAGATTATGATAATTAAGCACATATCAAGGGTTAGAGAATCCTTACTCTCATATCAAGGGTTTCACCCTTTCACCTTAGCAAGAGAGAAATTAGAAAGACATTATAAGAGAAAGAACACAAATTGCAAGAAAAAGGAAATTCATTAATAACATAACACACAAGAGAGAATAACAAGAGATACACAATACAAGATCCCAGCCAAGGCCAAGATATTCCAGCCAAGGCCAAGATGCCCTAATGGGTCACAAGGCACCTCTATTTATAGATACATCCAGGGGCAAACTCGTCAAATTACAAGGGCATAATTGTCAAATATTAGTTGTAAATATCTTTGACTATTGGGATCATTAGGCACCGACTTTGAGCATCAATTTTGACATTGAAATATTGAGAATTTTAATCACATGTCTTCATGAAAATTGTAGATATTTCTCTCAGATTTCTATAACATATTGATTTGCACAATTTGGATACGTATTTTGAGAGATACAGTCCAAATATTGAGGCCTGGTCAGACTGGGCTGAGACTGTAGATGGGTCCACTTCAAGCCCAATTTAGTCCACTAAGAGCCCGAATTTGATGATGTTTGTGAAATGCAATCTTGTATACAATTGAATCGGCTTTCCAAAACATTAAGAATTGCACCATTCTAATATATAAATAGAGAGTTATGCCCATTTTATCAAACCTGTAACAGAACCAAAATTAAGAGGAAGTTAATTCCAAAGATGTAAAGACTACAAATATGCTTAAGTTGAGGAATTTAATGACACTATTAATGCAATATGATGAACTAAGCTCTTATTAAACATACATATTTAAGTGTTCATCAAAGATCAAATTCTTGATACCCATTGAAAGCCTTTTTCAGTTTTCTAAAAGGATGGTTTTTTGGGAGAAATCGCCTATGACCTATGTACACATTTTTCTTCCCATGTTTCAATCTACATGATGATGTTCCTTCCTCACATATTGGAAAAGCATAATAACCTTTTACAGAGTAACCAGAGAGATTGCCATAAGCAGGAAAGTCATTAATTGTCCACAACAATACTGCTCGAAGGTTAAACATTTCTTGCTTATAGGCATCATACACTTGAACACCTTCTTCCCAAAGCATGTTCAAGTTGTCAATTAAAAAAGCCAAATAAACATCAATGTCATTTCCTGGTTGTCGCGGACCCGATATCAAGAGAGACAACATCATGAATCGCTTTTGCATACATAACCATGGAGGAAGATTATATGTAACTATTACCACAGGCCAACAACTATAAGTACTACTTAGGCTACTATGTGGATTAATCCCATCAGTTGATATAGCTAATCGGAGATTTCTATGTTCAGCACTAAAATCAGGCCACATACGGTCAACCAGTTTCTAAGAGGGGGTGTTTGCTGGGTGTCTAAGTTTACCATCATTAACTCTACCCTTGGCATGCCATGTAAGGTTTTGAGCAATTTCAGGAGATTGAAATAACCTTCTAAACCTTGGAATGGGAGGAAAGTACCACACAACTTTTGCTGGAATGCCTTTCTTAGGTTTAGATGTTTTACGTGTGACTTTCCATCTCGACAAGCCACATGCAGGACAACTTGATCCGGACGCATACTCTTTTCTATATAAAATGCAATCATTAGGGCATGCATGTATTTTTTCGTAAGACAAACCTAAAGAAACCATGGTTTTATTAGCTTCGTACATGGATGTAGGCATCTCATTATTGGGTGGTAACATATCAGATAAGAGGTCAAGTAACTTAGAGAAACTTTTGTCAGACCAACCATATTTTCCTTTAATGTTGTATAGTTTCATTAAGGTAGATAGTTTTGTGTGGGATGTGCATCCTGGGTATAAGGGCTTCTCAGCATCTTGAAGTAAATTATCAAAACATTTAAGGTCATCCTCATTACACTTGAATGCATAATTGACCATATCAAATGTAGCAGATGGATGATTGTTTTCAGAACATTCAGCAAATGATGAGTTTACGATTTTGGGTGGATTAACCGAAGTTGGCTCCCCCTGCCAAATCCAAGATTTATCCATCAAGTGAAATAAAGAAAAAACCTGTTCATATAAGATTCATTTTAGTACTCTTATACAACATTCAAGTTAAAATTTAATCGGACGATTTAGCTTTAAAATATTTGAATAGGTTATTTATTATCTTCAAAGTACGTGGCATTGTTTACACCTCAGTACAGACCAGTATAGTGCCTATTCAGGTTCACCACTGGAATATATGTCGAAGTTTCGAGCCAATATACTTTGGAATAATAACCTGAATTTTTTCCCCATTTTTCACAAACGTGCAATATAAACTTGGTCTAATTTCTATAAAAAGTACTAAAAGTTAATATTTAATGAGAGGATTTAGCTTTAAAATATGTAAAAAAAATGTTATTAATTAGTATGAAACAATCAAGTGACAACTAGTAGACAAGCAACATAATAAAGCATGCATGTAGATAGTCCATGTATATGAAAATAGGTAACCATTATTATGAAATGACATATTCATGTACACAGTGTTGACATTTCATTCAACATGATATAAAGTCAGGAATAAATTAAGAAAGCAAACATAATATATAACGTAAAATCAACTAATCAAACAAAATTCAAACATAAAATCAGATATAAACATCAAAGACAGGTGCAGTTTATTTAGAGTTTTAATATGATTTACATTGAACATAAAGCAAGAAACGTGGATGGTAATCACCTGGATGGAAGTAAGCCTAGTTTAAACTTCGATGAGCTGAAATCTTCGAAATATATCAAAATATTTGGAATATCAAATCAAACAGATTATGATTTAAGCGCTGCTTTTAACCTATAAGAAAGAAAAATATATAAACCTACATATACAACATCGAAAGAAATGGTTTAAAAGAAGGAAAATGAGGATTGCAAATATGGCTAATTTTATGTATCATGTTAAATTTAAGGCCTAATATCATACAAATATTTCATGTTTCAAAATTAGGCACAAATGAACCTCCTATTAGTGTTCACCATCTTCAAAGTTAATCAAAGAATATTAATTATATTAATCATTTGATATTGTTGTACTATCTTTAAACTAAAAAATGTAACATAAAATTTCAATAGTCAATATATAAGTGAAAAAATCCAAATCAATTGGCCTAATAATCCAATGTTCCACAAATAGTTGACTAAAATGGTACAATTAAACATTAATTTTTAATAAGAACGAATCTTGCTTGCTACTACTTTAGTTATTTAAAAGGCTAGTCAGTCTATTGTTTGGTGAATTAAATATTGACCCTTGCAAACTAATCATATTTGATCCAACTTACTAAGCGTTTTATGTACAGAACAAAGGAAATGCAAAATAAGAGATATATATTTACCAACAATGCAAATTCCAAGAACTCCCAACTTGTTCTCAGTCTCTCTGGTGTGGTGTTTCATAAACAAAAATGGAAAGGGTTACTCAATCAGAACTGCTAGTAACATGTACTCTTCATTATTAATTCTGTTACACTATGTACAAAGCTTCAAGCATTCTGCATCACAAATTGGTAACAAACTGATGGGATAGGGTTGCTTTGTTACAATTATTTTTTTAATAAACTTAGCAATTTAGTTTATGGATAAACTTAGCAATTTAGTTTATGGTTGTTTCTTGTCAAGCATTGAAATATATATATGATAGAATAATACATAGTCTACTTAAACATCATACACATACACTGGAAAAAAGAGTTATCAAGTGTATATGACCTAGAGCAATACTCAGTTAAATTAAGCATCATAAACTAAAAGAAAGATAAGAGTTATTTAAGTTTCAGAATATCTTTAACTTTATAATCTGGTAATTTCTTAGACTCAACATCTCATTTTTTGATTTTTTTGTTTTGGTCTATGACTCCACATTTTGCTACACATTGTACCCATTTAGATTTTGAGTATAGGGGCTCAGACGAATGATCAGGAATGAAACTCTAAAGTTCCTTTCATTTTTATTTGTGGCCAAATTAAAACCTTGATACACAGTTTTCCAGTTTGTGTTCTTTGGCATTTCTTCTTAGCTCATGTTTATCTTAAGCTCATTTATTTCTAAATTTACTGGAATTACAACAGATAAGTTTTATAAAATTATCTTTGATATTGAATCAAGCTACTGAGAAGTTAATACATCACTAATTTCTCAATATCATGGGATCTATTATAACAAATGAACATCTCAAGGGTTCATAACATCAATAATGAAAAAGATAAAGTAGTGCAATGAAATAAAAAGTTGCTATAGTTTTAGATCTGGTGAAACTAAAATAACAAAATATGCAAGCAGTTGTAGTTCTTGTCAAACTATAATAAATACAAACAGTTTCAGTTCTGATCAAACTAAAACTACAAAAATGCATGCAGATCCATATCCAGTCCTTATGAAATTAAACAAAAAAAATTCAAGGTATAAGATTATAGAAAGAGATGATTATACCTTAATCATATGATGGCACAGCACCAAACAATAGAATAGTGATAGAGTTATAGAAAAAAAAAACGCTTCTTTTTCCAACTGAACCTGGCAAAATAATAACAACAAAAATAAAATTCAAGCTATCCTGAGTTCTTGTTATAAGAAAGCCCTTCAGAATTTAAAAAAAGTTAACATAATAGGTCATAAAGAAACCAAGGTATTATAAACTAGGAAGCTGACAACAACTTCTAAAAGTTTCAAGTTTTTCATTATTTGGAAGGCATTAGAAAAAAATAGACGAACAAC
This sequence comes from Boswellia sacra, assembly GCA_013180625.2. NCBI lineage: Eukaryota > Viridiplantae > Streptophyta > Magnoliopsida > Sapindales > Burseraceae > Boswellia > Boswellia sacra. The sequence continues at coordinate 53,757 of SNVD02012502.1, read as the reverse complement.
TCAAGACATCCACAATTCTTGCCCATAGAGTATACCATACTCAATTATCGTTTTAAAAGCTATCCAGAATTCATAATCCAATATCTTTTTGTAGAGTTATAGCTTTAAAAGTTGTAATATTAGGTTTTTTTTTCCATTAAATTAACTATAACATTATGTAAGGTGTCTCATTCTTTGCTATACAATCAGAATCTACAAAGTTGAAAGTGAATGTTAAAAGGGAAGAAAGAGAGAGAGACAGAGAGAAGGAACAGGTGTGGCATACAAATAAATCGGTACAAATTTTCAACAAATGGTAGTAACAAATTGCATCATCAACATGCAAATAACTAAACAATATTATAAATAAACCAACTTCATAATATGTTATAAATAACTATAACTAAAGAGCTTTATCCCAATAACTTATTATTTTCTTGAAACCTCCAATGACTATAACGGACCAACAAACAATTTTATAATCACAAAAATATCATATTAAAATATTAAAAGGTCGGGAAATTGTGTTTCCTACATTGAAAATTTAAAAAAGAATATTGAAAGATCCATCATTGAGCAACTTCAATGCTTGATTAATGAAATAAATAATTGTGTTTCTTAATAACCATTCACCCAATAAAAGCGATTATTCGTTAAAGCCTATAAATATATATATATATATATATATATATATATATTCAACTTGCTTTAATCAACTTCGGTAGCTAGAAATAAACAAAAAAATGGACATTGAACCAACAGTTTCCGCTAATTCAAGTCAAGCCCACCAATTAAAAAAAATTCCCAAATGACCTGCATGCATCTGACATCAATCTATATTAGAAATACACATATACAATAGGCCTCTCAAGAAGGACCAATTTCAATATATAATGACTCCACCCACTATTTGTAAACGATGCAAAAGATATCAAAGTCCCAAAAGACAGAATAGAGAAAGCTGGATAAACCTAAAATCACACCGAAGAAATGATGTATTTTTCTTACTAGGATCAAAAGATATTTGGGGTGGACTATAGATCCTATTTTAAACTTTTTTAGGTTCACAATCTGAATACGAACAAACAAAGGCCAAAAAAACACAATGTCTCAACACATATAAATCCACAATAATTGTCAAAAATAAAGCAAAACCATATTCAGAAACTGCATGGTACTTATCAATCTTATCACTTTTTTTGTTTTTCTAATCTTAAATTGATCCAAAAACAACGCAATAAACCCAAACAAAGAAAAAAAAATTTATAATGATAAGAAAATTTGAAACAAAGTCATAGAAGCCCAAAAATAGAAAACCCTTAAAAACCCATGTCACAAACAATTGACAGCACAAAACTTAGATCGAAAAACAATCCAGAAATCCCAAATCAGAATCACAATCAAAGCCACAAAACCCTAACAAACCCCAACAAAACAACAGAACAGAGTAAGAAATAGAGAGATTGTTTATGATAGGGATAGAGAGATCCTACTGAAGAGAGAGCACCGAGAGATCTTGAAGGAGAGGGAAGTTGTGTGGACCTTGGTGGACAGAATGCTAACAACGACTGCATTTTTCTTGTGCAGACCTTGGCGGACAGAACACTAATAGCTACTGCAGCTTTCTCGTGTAGCTTCAGTAAAGATAAAAGGATGCAAGAGATGAAAGCTGTGTGCAGCTCTAGAACCTTAGTCGTATGTAGCTTCAAAACAAGAGAAAAGGGGGAACTAGAGAAGGACAAGACAAGACAAAAAGGGGAAATTGACAAGCAGGAAGACAGAATCGATAGGGAAATTGACAGAACATGCAAGAAGGATGAGAGGAAAATTGAGATTAGGGTATCTAATGATGATGAAGGTCGATGCAAAGAGGAAGACAAAGAGACGGGTTGGGGTTTTTTAGGTTGCCTTTTATATTTTATAATTTCTTTTCTATTTTTCTAATTAGTTATATGTGTCACATATTCAAGATATGTCACAAGATTAGTCCACTCAATTACCATTTATTTTCATTATTTTAAATTTCATACCATGCTAGCACTTACATACTCGAGTAATGAAGAATTGCCAAGTCTACCTTAACATACGTGCAGATCTAGGAGCCATTCTAGAGCATATTTCATCAACCAAAGCATGCAAACATTGTTAGTAACAAAATCAAGTCGCATATCCACAAATAAGTTCACGAGATTCATGGATATACAAATGCAAGCAAGCAATCGTGCAAGCGTCAAACACAAACACACAAAGCCTTATCTTTACTCGATTTCAGTGTTGACTAAAGCAATCTGGGATTATACAAAAATCAGCTTCAATGAAGCTTACACACCACTCCACTTACACATGAATGAGGATCCAGCCAAAATGAGGTTATGGGCAAAAGAGAAACAAAAAAGAAACTCAAATAAAAAATCGAAATAAAGAATGAAATAAAAACTAACAATAGAGAAGGGAAATGCTTGGAAATCACCAAAAAGAACCTCGAGAACAACAAAAACAAAGCAGATAGAATTGGTGAAATTAGGAATCATGATGTATATTACGATTTGCATGTTAATAGATTCCAATCAGTCAAGTGTTAAAATCAGAATAGATAAAGAAGATGAGGAAGGAAAGGAAATTGGAACATGTGATTCAAGATGCAACCAAGATGAATCCTGATGAAGAAACAGATGCAGATTGGTGAGACGAACTCGTAACTATGTTCATGAGTGCTGAATCCAAGACAATAAAGATGATGACAATGATGGAGATGAAGATTGAGACAAGTTTTGTAATAGCGTGAGCGATTATTGGATTTTTAGGGACAAAGAGAGGTAACAGCTGATGAAGAAAGGCGAGCGATGACTGGGTGCTTACACAAAGGGAGATCTAGAAATGGCAAGTAGGGTTTAGTTTTTTAATTTTATTATTAAAAATATGTGTCACACTTTAAAATTGTGTCACAAAGATACCCGCCTTTTCCTCAATAATGACAAGTATGGGTCTGACTCATTTTTAGGTAAGAATATTAGTTACTTTTCTGGGAACCAACATAAACTAGGTGACACGTATTCTTGTTTTTCTTGTTACTCAAAATTTTCTCAAGGATGAAACAGATGAGAAGAAAGAAAGGAAAGTCGAAATTAGGGTTGGCAAAAAAACCCAGGTTTACCGGGTACCCGGATTTTCCGGGTGAAAAAAACCCGGATTTTGCGGGTTTTAAATCCGGGTGCGGGGATTGTTTTTAAAAAAAAATCCGGGTGCGGTGCGGGTGCGGTATTGTCAATAAACCCCGCACCCGCACCGCACCCGCATAATTGTGAAAAAAATTAAGAAAAAATAGGAAAAAGTATGAAAAAAGCCGGGTTTTTTCCGGGTAAGGATAAAAATGAAAAAAAAAATCCGAAAAAATCCGGGTTTTTTTCCGGGTACGGTGCGAGTGCGGTATGTAATATCCTAAAACCCGGAAAAACCCGGACCCGAAAAAACCCGAAAAAATTCGGAGATTTTTCGGGGTCCGGGGAAATTTTTTTTAGTCCGGTCCGGGTGCGGAATGGCCAAACCCGCACCCGCACCGGACTTTTGCCATCCCTAGTCGAAATCATTAATTGATTAGTCATAATGATAGAGAAATGTAGAAAAGATTACCAAGGAGGAGCTCAATGAAGGATTCAGTTTCTATAACTACAATACTTTAGATAGCATTTTACATACATAATATACTTGAGCATACATTGAACAAGATTATACTTCAGCATACACTTCTAATGCTATAAATGCAAAAGCATAAAGATTCACCAATTAAATATTAAACCACAAAAATTCATGTAACAATATTTGACTTTTTTATTAAGGGGAGGTACCTTTTCTCACCGAGTACTTGGTCTGAATTTTATTAATCACCAGCAAGTTAAATTGTGCATATCGACTCAATCCATATGGCAAACTTATTGAATCAATATCATCTAGATACATAAGAGGTGATTTGTTTCCCTTTGGAAAAATAAGCACATGACTATCAATGAAATGCAGAATACATTATCAAAATGTTATTAGCCACCACTATTACGTCGTTAAAAATAACCAAAAAAAAGGAGAAAAACAAATACCAATTGTCTATGCTTTATGCGATCACATAATGTCAAACAAGTGCTAAATTCACTCTAATTCCAGCCGCTACTTTAATACATATTTCAATAATTTTTAATTAAAATCTCACTTGAACTATCACAACATGAACTGCTTAGCAATTCTTCGAAAATGAAACCCATGTGATCATCATAAAAAAAAATCCTCATTTGAAAAATAAATGAAATATTATTTCTAGAAAAGAAAATTAACTTCTAAAAAATTAATAGAGCAAAGGACATATTCATGAACCATAAAAACAAATGCTCTTGTTTGAAAATTAAAATTCCTATTTTACTCTCAAACAAATGAACCAAATTCATCAGCTTCTTAAAATTTAATATTACATAAATAAACCAAGGAAATTCAAGAATTAATGTGCCAAAAACAAAAATGCACATATCCAAGAGTGTTCCAGCACATTGGATATACCTTAGTAGAGGATCTTGTCTTTCAATGAAGGCCAGCTTTGAGAGTTTTGCGACGAAAGAGAAATATCACATGTGCTTCAAAGAAAACAATTAAAGCAGTTATAGAAAGAGAAGACATTAATTAACATTAGAAATGGTTAATCCAAGGTTAAGCATAAAAACAGAAATTATTTGTCATTCTCATAAGAACTGACACGTAAATTTGTGATATATTAGCCCTATTTTCTTGTAGTATAATTTATTAGAATCCAAGGTTAAGCATAAAAACAGAAAGGAAAAATTAAGCAAAAAAGAAAGTAAACAAATATTTAATAGATATATACAGGGTACATTGTAGTCCTTAATTAGTAAAAAGTATTGATTTCAGTTTTTAATATTATAAATTCATGATCAATCATTCATACATGTGAATGTCATATCAAGTTTATGTAACAAATAGAATTAAAAAAAAAAAAAGTCATTTTCTAACCTCTATTAGATTACAAATGAATTTAGATTAATTTCTTATTGATAAAAAAAAATTCGTTCAAAATTTTGGCTTATGATATGCCTTTACAAATCTTATAAAATAATAACATTTGTAGGTGAAATAGCACTCAAAGTCTTAGTTTGAAACAATAGAAACAACACAAAACAACCACCCAATTTTTTAATAGGCAAGATTATGCTTTCCTAACTCCTTAATAGGTAAGATTATGGGATCTTAATCATACAGTCTCCAATGTTTTTAAGCAAAAAAAAAAAAAAAAAAAAATCTACGGACAGCTCACAAATTTCTTGCCTTTTCTTTGAAAAAGTATTATATCTTACCCTTACAATAAATAATAATTTATTTAAAGGTGAATAAGTATTAGCACACCAACATATCACTCACGCCGTCACATTTCTCTCACATAGCTTGCTTATCAAATCTAATCATTTTGTTTATTCACAGCATGTTACTCAAAACCAATCATTTTATTCAAAGATAATTAGCCAAGTGTGTCCAAGATGCCTCAGTAGCACCAAACATGTGACAGAACATCAGTCTACCTCAAATCTATTCAGAAATTAAGCTACACCTAAGGCTCACCATATAATTAACAAAGGAAATTAAAGCCTTAAACTCTACAAAGTTGTTAATGGCCTGGTAACATGTCCAGCGTTTAGGAGCTCATAACGTGTTCTTAGGATGGTCCAATTAACAAACCAGTCATTTAAAAATAAACCAAGGTTGTGTTCAATTTTCATGAACCCACATTGAATTGAATGCCCATTAGTCCACTTAAACGAGAGAAACCCAATCCCTTTCGTTTATATTTTTCACTTCCAATTTTAATTTATATGCTACAAAAAGAATATAGATTCATTTTATATATATTTAAAGGTTAAGAGTCATCATCTTCTAATATATAAAGATTATTATATGTTTGTTTATCTTTTAATTCAAGCAATTAAGTAATGAAATTTGAGAGACTTTGATAAAAATCTCTTACTAGGATGTGATGTGCTTCCGTCACTACATAATTAAATTAATAAATTGAACTTCTAAATGGAAAACTGATCTACTTAACAAATGTTAGGTTGTGAACATGCAAAAAAGACGTTAACTGAAGCCTATCAACATACTGAAATTTATAAGTCTTGATGGCGATACATGAATTAATTAAATTAATTTACTATGTCAAACAAATACTAAATTATGAATTACAAGATTGTGCCATACACATGCTATATTAATATAAATTATATATAAATGCACATGTTGCACAATTTCGCTATCACAATAATTAAGAAAGAAAATTGATTACATTAAACAAGGAAGAATAAGCATAAAATTGAGAAAAAAAGGGATAACGGTTGAGTAAAGTGAACTCACCATCACAACAATTGTTCTTGGGGATGATCGAGCTGGGATTTGATTGAGAAGAAGGAGAAGAATCATAACACGTTGCCCCTCCTTGTCCTTGTCTTTAGAACAACTACCCGATTTTTGCTCTCCTTGTCCTTACAAGTCAAGCCCATGGAAGTAGTTAGGGATTAATAGCATAAGCAAAAAAATAAAACAAAAAATGGGAGATGAGAGCCAGTCATGAAGAAGTAGATAAAATCATACCTGAAGAACTCAAACTGGGTTTTAAGAGACGAAACTCGTTCGGAAATGATGAAGACGAAACTGGATTTGATTGTGATGAAGATGAGATGACGAAAATGATGACATATCTTGATTAATCAAAATGGGATTTGACTTTGAGCATGCAGATGGGTTTTGATTAATCAAGAGAGACTCTGGGGTTTTAGTGTTAGAGACACAAGAGGTGTGTTGAGCAGCTGAAGGCTATCGAGAGAGATAAAACATGCTTAGGGTTTCTATTTTTTTTTCTTTTACAGTTGGTAATATGTGTCACACTAAAAAATTGTGTCATGACACATTTAATCCCACCTTTTTAAAATATGACATGTATGGGGTTTGACCGAATTTAGGGTATAATTACTTGTCATTCTTTTAGAAACTGACATAAAAATTGTGACACAAAAGCCCTATTTTCTTGTAGTGTTGGCATGAAATCTTTGTTCAAAGCTTCCATCCCATGCAATTATTTTAAAAACATCAATTATGGATGAAAACATGATAGTAATGCTTATCAACATACCATAATGTGATGCCCAACGTGTATCACTAGCACATTTCAAATTAGTCTCTTGATTAATTGAGACATTGTCCACTTGAAAGTTCACCATTATTGATAGCTTCAATAACTTTAAGGGCTTGTTTCTCTCAAAGGATATCACTACGCTTAGATGAAGTTCCAACAATATTAAAAATGATTGCAATTATGTTAAAAATATCATTAACATCTTCATGCTTCTTTGCAGCCGCTACAAGAGCCAATTGGAGTTGATGAGCAAAACAATGAACATAGTAAGCACAATTATTCTCATTCAAAATGAGAGTTTTAAGCCCATTGAATTCACCTTGCATGGTACTAGCTTTATCATAGCCTTGGCCATGCAACATAGATATGCTCAATCCATACTTACAAAACAGATTATCAAGTGTTGCTTTAAGTGAGAGAGCTGTGGTACTAGTAACATGTTCAATTCCTATTAGATGTTCTGCAACAAAACCATTTTTGTTCACATAATGCAAAACAACAGCCATTTGCTCTTTAACAGATATATCACGAGATTCATAAATCATAATGGAAACTAATGAGTCACCCAAATATATAATTATAGCAATGCGAGTTTCAAGGGAAGCAGCACTTACAATATCTTTTTGAATATCAGGTGATGTCAATTTAAGATTCTTAGGAGCATTCTTCAAAGTAACAGCTTTAACATCTTCATTATTCTTAGCAAGAAATCGCAAAAGCTCAAGGAAGTTTCCTTGGTTACTTGAACTATCAAATTCATCATTACCACGAAATGCAAGCCCTTGTCTTAAAAGAAAACGAACACAATCAACCATCGCGGTCAATCGAGTTCGATACTCAATTATAGCTTGATCAGAATATCGAGTGAAGTAAGTTTCAATGTGTTGACTTTGCTTCATTAGTGATTCACACATTATTCGAGCATAGTTATGAGCACTATTAACACCTCCTTCATGGATTTTAAATTTTTCTTTCTTCTTCCAATTTGAAAACCCTTGACCAACAAAATAATCACCACCTCCTTGATCTCCAATTTCAAGCTTAAAAAGATAGCAATAAAGACAAAATGCAGCATCTTTTGCTATGCTATATTCTAACCATGTAAACTCATCAAACCAAGAAGCAACAAATCACCGTGAGATTTGTCCATATTTTTTAGAAGGAAAACTATGGCTTCTAGGTTGACAAGGTTTTCTTTGTAAGTATGCTCTCCATACTTGATCTCTAAAATTAAGATCATAATCTAAAATTCGAGGTTATAGTCTAGGATCCATTGGAAGATCTCTCAAATCAACTTCTATATTTTTACTAGAACCACCACTATGTCTCTCTTTATGAGGTAGGAGTGCTGCCTTTTTCTGTAAATATTTCTCCATACTGTTTCAAAATAAAAAAATTTGTCATTACTTGTTTGAGCGAAAGTGCAAAAGAACCAAATAATAAGAATAAGAATAAGAATAATTTATTTCAATATTAATAATGGACAGCTTTAAAAGTACAAATAATAAATAAATAGATTTTGAAATTTTAAAATTGTTAAAAAAAATATGGTACGATTAGGAAAAAATTATTTTTATATATAGAACTCAAAGAAATATGATTAAAAATTAAGAATTATAATTATTAAAAAAATTGACCAAAAAGTCTATCAAAATCAAATGTAGAACAACACAAAAAATCAACTATTCACCTCCGTAATCATCTAGACTAAAACCTTTTGATTGGAGTTGGGTTCTAGTTATTAGCTTTTGAGAAATCGACTATCGCTAGAAACCCATTCCTAATCTACTCTAACTACCAACAAAATATATAATTTGATCTATATAAATTTTCAAAGAGAGATTTCTTTTCTATTTTGTGTAATTGTTTTATTATTATGAATATCCACAATCTCACAATAATTAAATTTAATTAACATTTGTTTAAATTAGAGGTTTTTTTTTTTCCATTTGATCATAATATAGCTTAACTATATAATTTTTTAATATATTACATAGAATTAAAATATTTATATAAAAAAATTGTAATCTAAAAATAAAGTCCTACAATCATGATTCATGGCCAGCAGCCACCCTTGCGAATTTAAGGAAAAAGAAATTGCAGCACATTACTTGAAGAGTAAAAGCAAATAGGAAAACTGAAAAAGTGCAAAGTAATAACTAAAGGACAAGAGAAGAAGAATTTTAACTCAATATACACTAACTTCCAATTCTTTTTATGTAAATAGATGGACCACCGCAAGATGAATGGGTATTGATTTGGTGAATTACTGCCAAAGAAGTGACGAAGAAGAAGAGGAAGAAATGGGAATTACGAGACCACAAAACCACAAAAAAGTAAAGTGGTTTTTTGGATTTGGTAAAGTGCACGGGTAAGACTTAAGAGGGAAGAAACCAATAAAAAAATAATGGGTCAATTATAATACAAATTTGTAATTTTAGACTATAGAAGGGGCAAAATAGATAATACATCTTTTTTAAAAAAATTTCCAAATCCTGGTCCCTTCCTACCTCCGTCCCTGTGTATCATTGCTTGTAAACTAGTTAATTGATAATTTTTCAAATAGTTGATAATACAATTAAATAATTTTCTAATAGCATGTTGATTTAATTTCAATCTCATAATAATAATAATATGATTGACATATATCAATTAATTAACATTATATGTATTTATAAAACATTAATAATTCAATTAATTAATTTAAATTACCATAAATTATATATTTAAGGTTATAAGATTACTCTTATCATATTTCTATTTACATATTTAGAAAATCGTATATTGATTATATTAAAAGTATACATTTTGGAAATGATCTTGTTAATATTGCAATAATTTAATTAGTACTTAATAATCTATATCAAGATTGTATATATTATACAAAATTAATTACTATAAAATACAAATATTTTATTTTGTTATTACAACATGACTAAATTGATATTAATATACTAAAAGATGTTAATTATTAATTAAAATATTACTTTTGTCATAGTATTTATATTGTTTGTAAAATTATGAAGAATTCATATATATGAAAAGTTTAACAAATATAAACTAAAAAATTACTAAACAGTCTCAAAATTTTGAAACTTTAAAAATCCAACCCTATATTTTGCGGGGCGGGGCGGGGCAACGGGTCCAAGAGTTTGGACTCAAACCTTGACCCGCCTCGGACCTGCCCCAAACTACTTTTGGGACGGGTCTTGCCCCAACCCATTTTTGTGTGCCACACCACGGCCCCGAACTCGACGGGTCAAATTGTCATCCTTAATTAAAATTTGTCATTGGTAACTTATAATATATCATGATTAAAAGGTAAGGTTATTTAAATGAAAAAAAAACTAAATGCCATATTTCTAAATACACCCATGAATAAAATTTCAAAATTAAGTTAGGTTGTGGACACCATTTATAATACCCAAGATGCCCTCCTACATAATTAAAGTTTATCATTCTGCATACACAATTATAAGAGTGCCATTCCACATCATTTGCGTAACCTTGTATATTCATTTGGATTTACCATTCCATTTTTACACCCAAGCCACGTCCAGCAATTATTTTTCCCTTTTTCTACCTGAAAAGAGTGATTTTAAAAAGAAAAATTGAGCAAGGATGAAATAATTAGATAAAATCACAAATAAGGCAATAGTGAAAACAAAGGATTGAACTTATTGGAGAGGAGTGAATATGTTCCAATTCATCAGTAGTTATGTTATTAGGTTGGAGACTTGTTCTCCAACCTTTTCTTGAACTTCCCCAAAAGCAAGAGTCTAAACACAAGTAACCAAAAGATGAAAATGCAAGAAAGTATTAACAAGCTAGCGGGAACACCGTTTTGTTGTGAAAAACATTTTAAGCAAACAAAAAATCTAAAAATAAAAATAAAATATCAAACTTTCTGAACTTTGCTGAAGGAGGTATTGCTAAATCATGTATTGAATTTTGCATTAATTACGTTCTCAAAGGAGGCCTTTATTAATTTCTACAAGTAGAAACAGAAAGGTAACACAAAATCTCAAATTCAGGATCAGTTCAGAAGAGAAAAACCCTAGTCGGACATTATGTTTAGAATCCACACAATCAAAATACTCCAAAAATTGAAGAAAAATACTAACTCTGTGACATAATGTTTACATAAATTACAAACCCAAACTAAGCAGATCACTAACCCTACACTCAAATTTAGAAAATCAATAATTTTCAAAACCTAATTCTAATATAATCAAATCTAAGGTGGTGTTTATTTTCATCATTTAACACTTTTTAGATCTGAGCATTTTTTAGAACTTGATTTACACTACCTAAAATTATGTTTGTTAGCTCATTTATATATCTCTTCAAAAAAGTGGTAAGGGAGTATCTAATTTTTAATGTGACAGTTTTACCCTTGTAATAAGAAATATAAAATGTTTATATTATAGTTGTACAATTCTTTAAAAATTACATAGTTCATAAAATTAAATCAAAATTCTTTTATATTCAAATAACTAAAGCTATATTTATTACAATCTTTTAAAAATAAAATATTTAATAAAATTAAGTAAACTTCTTTTTCTTTTAAAAATTTAATATTATATTTGTTATAATCTTTTAAATAATTAATTTTTATTAAAATTAATATTTCAAAGTTATTATAATCATTTTACAAGTATTTAAGATTTAATTTTATATATACACATATAATATATTAAATTAACCATATAATGTGTTCCAGAAAAGAGATTGTACGAGATATTTTAATTGATTAAACAGATATTTTTAAAGTTCTAAGTTGTCCAATTAATTTGAATATGAAATATTTATTTTTATTATGAAAATTAAAATATATCACTTTAAATATGTTTTACACTGTAAAATTAAATAGTTTACAAAATTAAATTGAAATATCAATTGTAATAAATTAATAAGCTTACCTATTATAAAAAACCAATATATTTATATTTTGTTTGCTATGAGTCAAGATTATCAATAATTATATACTTTAATTATTTCTTAATTAATTTATAAAATTAAAATTTTATTTATTTTAATTTTATTAACCAATGCATGTAAAAGAAATTAAATTCCAAAAATTCAAATACTTATAAATTAATTAAATTATATTATAGTAATTATTCACTTTATATAATTTTATATCATATATAAAAATAATTTATTTTTCAAATTAACTTTTGAATTTCAAATACGGGCAAGAAGTATTACAATTCTTAAATATTTTATTTAAAACAAAAATTAAAAATTTTTTGAAAATTTGGGCACCGTAGCCACCACTTCCTCCGCTGTCGTCCGCCATCGGTGTCGCACATTTGGGACACCGCGTAAACCACTGTGTTCAAAACCGACCGACCTACAAGGCTGTTAGATTAATTTTTTATGAAATAGCAGTATTTCACCGTAACATGGCCAGAAAGTTTCAGTGGCTAGATGTTTTTTGTCCTTTAACAGACAAATAATGTAATTTCTATTAGCCCTAAGGCTACATGATAATTTTGATGATAACAATACACATTGATTCATTGAGATTTACTAATATTTTTATTTATGTGCAAGAGTAAGATTATTGAAATAATTATAAAATCAAAAAGAGGCTTATTAAAATGAAGTGTTGAAGCTAAGGAGAAGACTACATGTTAAAGGCACCAAAGTGTAAGAACAAGGTTTGATTCAATAAATGTGGCACATGAATAATGTTCAATCAATTGGTCATATATTTCTATACAAATGTCCAAATGATGTAATTCTTGAGCCTTTAGAAAGCTTGTTCAATTTATAACATTTCATATGCCTTAAAGAAATTCAAATTTCAAGTGCAAGGTTGTCCAAATCATCAGGCAATTTGAAAGACAAATGGAAGCAGTTGAAATGAGCACTGAATACTCTTTTGGACATAGCTTGAGCTAGAAATATCAAAATAACTTGATTCTTGCGGCATTGGAAAGAGAACTTAATGAGGCACATTTCATATGTTTTGAAGAAACTCAAATTTCAAATGAAAAGCCGACATAATTGACATGCAATTCGGTGGACTGACACAGAGAAGAAAAATTAACTCATATGAGCACCGAATGATTTTTTGTCCATATCTTGAGATAGAAATATTCAAATGACTTGATTCTTATGGCATTAGAAAGATGATTCAATGCATCACATTTCATATTCTTTGAATAAATTCAAATTTCAAATGGAATGCTGACATAATGCACATGCAAATCGGTGGACTGATACAAGGAAGAAAAATCAAGTCACATGAGCACCGAATGGTGTTTTGGCCATATCTTGAGCTACATATATCCAAATGATTTGATTCTTGATGCGTTGGAAAGCTTATTCAATTTTTCAGATTTTTATGTTTTGCAAATTTTCAAATTTCAAACAGAATATTGACAAAAATGGCATACAAGATTATAATTTTTATAGTGGGCAGAAAATTTGGAGTTGGTGTCTTCATTTGATTAAATTCATCCCATTTGCCTATAAAAGGAGCCATTCTCCCATGCATTCAGCAAGAAGAAGAGAAGCATCTATCAGGCAAAAAAAAAAAAAACAAGAGAAATATCAAGTCTAGAGAGCTTTTATATTCTTTATCTACTCTTTGAAGAGAGTTGTACTTTTGTTGTAAAAAATTTTATTTGTTCTTGTATTGTGGTGAGAAAGAGATATTCTTGTAAATGATAATAGTTATCCTTGAGAGAACTCTTGGTGTTGTGTTATCAAGAGTTGAAGGAAGTTCCCTTGGTGAGGTTGTTCATCAAGAAGAACTCTTGGTGTGGTGTTATCAAGGGTTGAAGGAAGTTGGCTTGGTGAGGTTGTTTATCAAGAAGAACTCTTGTTGTGTTATTATCAAGGGTTGAAGGAAGTTGTCTTGGTGAGTTTGTTCATCAAGAAGAACTCTTGGTGTGGTGTTATCAAGAGTTGAAGAAAGTTGCCTTGGTGAGGTTGTTCATCAAGAAGAACTCTTGGTGTGGTGTTATCAAGGGTTGAAGAAAAAAGTCTTGGTGAGGTTGTTCATCAAGCAAGTTGTAAAGATTTTTACAACTTAGTGGAAAGTTTAGCTCATGGAGCTAGGAGCCCGTGGATGTAGGCAAGGTTTGCCGAATCACGTAAATTGAGTTTGCATTCTCTCTATCCCTATCCTTTTTATGTTTACTTGCACTTGTGATTGTTCTTTATTGCTATTCTCTTGATTACATTCTATTTTCATCTTCTTCACCTTTATTCTCAAAGAAAGAGTTAAATAATTTTGATCTTTCAAGAAACGTTTTCTAAATCCGTTTTTATAAATAAAAGCTCAATTCAACCCCCCTCTTGGGTTGCCATACCTGCTCAACAAGTGGTATCAAAGCAAGGTTGCTTATTTTTTTTAAATCTTAACCGATTTTGAGCTATGGCAACTTTTAATCCAACTTCACATATTGAGGGGCTTTCTATCTCTAGACCTCCATTTTTCAATCGAAGTGATTACTCTTATTGAAAAACTAGAATGAGTATTTTCTTGCAATATTTTTATTATGATTTATGGTCTATTGTTTTGGAAGGGCCTTTTGTTCCTACCAAAATTGAGAATGGGGAAAGCATGCTTAAAGAACCTAAAGAGTTTAGTGAAGATGATAAAAAGAAATTTAGTTTAAATGCTAAAGTTATGAATGTGTTATATTGTGCTCTAGATAGAAATGAGTTTAATAGAATATCTATTTGTTCTACGGCACAAGAAATATGGCACACACTTGAAGTAACTCATGAAGAAACTAGTCAAGTTAAAGAATCCAAAATTAGTATGCTAGTTCATAGTTATGAGCTTTTTAAGATAAAATCGGATGAATCAATTTCTAAAATGTTTACTAGATTTACGGATATTATTAATAGTTTGAAATCTCTTGGAAATCTTATTCTAATGTTGAAATGGTGAGAAAGATTCTTAGGTGTCTACCAAAATCTTGGGAGCCAAAGGTGACGGCAATTCAAGAAGCAATGGACCTCATTAAATTACCATTAGAAGAACTTATGGGTTCTCTTATGACTCATAAAATCACCTTGAAGGAGAATGAAGAAGATTCCAAGAAAAAGAAAAATATCGCTTTCAAATGTTCAACAAAAGAAGATGATCAGTCCGACGATGAAGGAGATGATGAAGATCTTGCATTCATCACAAGAAAGCTAAAAAAGATGATTAGAAGAAATTAAGGATTTAAGAAGAATTCTAGAAGGGAGTACAAAGGGCAAAGCTCAAAGCAAGATAAGAAAAATGATCAAGTCATTTGCTATGAGTGCAAGAAACCGGGACATATAAAGATGGATTGTCCTTACTTCAAGTGTCAAAACAAGAAATCCAAAGCAATGAAAGCCACAAATTGGGATGATAGTAAAGCTAGCTTCACCGAAGAAGAAGAATGCAAAGTGGCAAATATGTGCTTCATGGCTTTAAGCGAAGATGAGGTAAGTATTCTAAATTATGATCCTAAACTTTCATATGATGAATTACTTGAAGCATTCCAAAATTTACATATGCAAGTTGATAAGCAAAATTCAAAAATCAATGTTTCAAAAAGAAGTCAAAAATCATGTTATCTCAATTAGAAGAGTTGGTGGAAGTAAATGAAGCTTTAGAAAATGAAAATGAAATTTTAAAGCAAAAAGATTTGAAAGTTTGGAAAATCAAATACATTTATTAAAAACTGAAAATGACATTTTAAAACAAAAGGATTTTGATAAATTGGAGAAAGAAAATGCTATTTTGAAAAAGGAAAATAATGACTTAAGAAATATTGTTGATAGTTTTACAAAAAGCACAAAAAATTTGAATTCTATGTTACAAAACCAAAGGTGTGTTTTTGATAAAAGAGGGTTAGGATATAAAACTCATAAAAATCAAAAGTATTTTAAAAATTATTTTGTCATGCATCTTCTAGGAATAATCCTAATCATTCATGTAATTATTGTGGAAGAAAAGGACACAAAATGCATTCTTGTTACATTAAGAGAAATCCTAATTTGAAACAAATATGGATTCCAAAAAGTACCATAACTAACCCCCAAGGACCCAAGAACATTTGGGTACCAAAAAGTCGCTCTTTTAATGTTGATTGTAGAAACAAAGGAGTGGCAAACACAAGTGGTACTTAGATAGTGGATGCTCAAGGCATATGACCGGAGATGCCTCCAAGTTCTCAAGATTAATCATGAAGAAAGGAGGATATGTGACCTTCGGTGATAATGCCAAAGGAAGGGTAATTGGACATGGTGATATTGGTAACCCTTTTTTACCTATTATTGAAGATGTTTTGCTTATTAATAGTTTGAAGCATGTTTTGATTAGCATTAGTCAATTATGTGATAAGGGATATTTTGTTGCTTTTGAGCCTAATAGATGTGTGATTAAGGATATTAGTAACAATAAGACATTATTTGTTGGTAATAGATGTGGCAATATTTATACTATTGATATTGATATTAATGATCATGTAGAAAAGTGTTTCATTGTTAATCATGATGCTTGGTTATGGCATAGAAGGTTAGGTCATGCTGGCATGGACACAATTTAAAAAATTTCTAAAAATGATTTACTTGATGGTCTTCCAAAAATAAAATTTGAAAAGGATAGGATTTGTGATGCTTGTCAAATTGGAAGACAAGTGAGAACTTTTTTTAAACAAAAGAAATTTATTTCAACAAATAAACCTCTACAATTACTTCATTTGGACCATCAAGAACTCAAAGCCTTGGTGGAAAGTATTATGCTTTTGTTATTGTGGATGATTATTCAAGATTTACTTAGGTGTTATTCTTAAAAACTAAAAATGAGGCCACACAAGCTTTTTCAAAATTTGCAAAAAGAGTCCAAAATCAAAAAGGGTATTCTATTGTGTCCATTAGGAGTGATCATGGTGGTGAAGTAGACAATTTTGCATTTGAAAATCTTTGTGATGAAAATGGTTTTGAATATAATTTTTCTACACCCAGAACTCCACAACAAAATGGTGTTGTTGAGAGGAAAAATAGGACTATCCAAGAAATGGCTAGGACCATATTACTTGAAAATAATTTGCCAAAATATTTTTGGGCTGAAGCCATTAATACCGCGTGCTTTATAATCAATAGAGTGCATATTAGAGCTTTAATAAAGAAAACTTCTTATGAACTTTGGAAAGAAAGAAAACCCAACATTGGATTTCTTAAAGTTTTTGGATATAAATGTTTTATTTTAAACACCAAGGATAACCTTGGAAAATTTGATGCAAAAACCGATGTTGGAATTTTTGTTGGCTACTCAAACCATAGTAAAGCATATAGAGTTTTTAACAAAAAGACTCTTACTATTGAAGAATCTATTGATGCGTTCGAAACTAGCAAGTATACTAGTCGCACAAGTAATAAAGTGATGAGTAAGATATCGTTCCTACGAGGATTGATTCTAATTGAATTTGTTATTCGAAAACAACAATAAACTAAATGAGGGGGGTTTTGTTGATTGATTAACTAGATGAAATATTAATGCAAGTAAAGAATAACACAATGCAAATTTAAACAAATTGAAAAATCAATGAGAGAAACCTGGTTAAGGGATCCTTCTCTACCACAAGATATGGATTTGCGAATTAATTGTAGAATTGTCATCCAATTACACCATTGAAATTATCAACCGTAGATAACAACAAGCTCTGTTATCCCAATCTTTCCTTACTTTGTTGTTAAAAAAACAGGCTCTTTATTTAATCTCTATCCATTAAACAACCTAGAACAAGCTCTCTAAATTTAATTCAATGGATGTATTACGATAAGAAAGATAGGTTGATCTAAGCAATAAACACACAAGCTCGGATTATTTAACTTAGGTTGTATTCTCCAATTACATTCTCTGATCACAATTTTGCTACTAAGGATTAGAAATTCAAGACAATTACGGATCAAAATTTCTAGTCTAGCAATAGACAACAACCAAATTATATTCAGTTGGCCATTCGAAATACAATCCAGCAAGCAATCATAAGCATTAGATATAGGAAAATAAAAGCAAATTCGATTAGAGAATTGGATAACAACTTCTTGCACAATCAACTTACAAAAACCATATGTGGCTTTGAAATCACCCTCAACCAACTCAGATTCAGTTACACATGTTTAAGAACGTGGTAAATACAATACAACATGGAGACATTCCAGAAAATGAAAGGGAAGGGAAAAACTTAGCAAATTTGATGTAATTCTCTTTGGATTGTAGTTCTTCCTCTTTCCAAGCTTCCTTTCTCCTTCAAGAACTCCAGGAGATGAAAGAATTCCAGAGCTGCAGCCTCCACCACGTTCCCCCCTCTTCAAGTTATCAAATAAAACCCTAAAATGTGTTTAAATACTCTGCTAAAGTAACATGCTACAGTGTCCCGTATTATACATGTTACAGTGATTTGTGGAATTACATTTCTATACTTCTCACACTGTTTTGATGACAACTTTTGGTACACTGAATAGATTTATAAACCGTAAATTTTTTCAGAAAATAGACTTCGAGAGCTTTTCAACGGTATATAATATGTTATCGGGTTCATTGTATATCAATACTATTAAATCCGAGAATATGGTTGACTAGCAGAGGTGAAAATGAAAGGTTTTACTCTATTTTTGTGCAAGTTGCTCCAAAACTCCTACAAATATCAAAACCACACAAAAACATAAAAATACCAAGGAATATAGCAAAGAAACGTGGATGAATTGATATGAAAATGATATATAAATAGACACTTATCAAATTCCCCCACACTTAGACTTTGCTAGTCCTCGAGAAACTACGATAATATGAAATAAAACTAAACCGAAACAGAATCAACAAAAAATTAAAACACACAAATGCTGCATCTTGCAAATAGGCCTCAAAGATTGTACTTAATTATAACCCAAGGAAAACTTCAAAATAATGCACTTGATCAAGAATTTCATCTCAACGATTAGTTTCGCTTCACTTCAATTCCTCAAGTGTGTGTGTGTAGAGCCATTCTCACCTAATCACTTGTAACCCGATGAGTTTATGCATAAAAATGAATCATATTTAATATTGAAGATGTGTGTATAAATGTACTCCATAGGCCTGCTTTTCAAGTCACTCTTCACTAATGTAGACATGCACAACACCAAGGATCAAGTAGGACTTCATTAAGCTTGTAATGTTTGGCTTGGGTGAAGGTATGATAAAGGATAATAATTTGGCTCAAATCACCCACAAACGCATAAATCATTCAAGACTATGTAGAGTTCAACCCTATAACACAACTTCATTTCAATTCACTAGGTTACTCCCCCAAACTTATTTAGAACACTCAATCTTTTTTTTTTTTTTGCCGAAAACAGAGGAAAACTACACCCCCACACTTTGTTGTTTCATTCTTTTTAAGAACACTTAAGGGTATAGATCTCTTATTCTTCTTCTTTTGTTCTTTTTTTCTTTGTTTTTCTTTTTTTTTTATTACACTTCCCCTCCCCCACACTTAAATAACACATTGTCCTCAATGTGTTAGTACGTGGACGATAAGTACAGATTGGCATTTTTTTGTTTTTTTTCTTTTTTTTCAAACATAATAGAACTCACTTGCATTGCTCATGACACATCCCAACCTCCTCTAACTTCCCAAAACCAGAACATAGTTCAAAATTTAATTATGAATGATCTACATGCTCATAGGCAAGGGATAAACTGTTTGAAACAAATTCATTTGAGGTTAGGAAATCTTTTAGTGAGTTAACAAAGAAAAAGGCTTACAGAGGCTCAAGGGGTAACTTGGGATCAATTTTAGTCAAGGTTGGCTATTAAGGCTCAAACGGTCCAAAGATGGCCTAAATCATTTCCCCAATGTTGCACAGTCTAGGATTTCGCCTCGATTGACCATCAAACAAGTTCTAGAATTCATTGAAATCTGAAGAAACACTTAAATTACATAAACTTTCTCTAAGTAAACAAATAACTCAATGATAATAGCTCAGTGCTCAATGTTGTGCAAGGAATCGAAGGCAAAGTGAAAACCAATAAACATTTCAAGCACACAGATCCATGCATTATTTATCATTTTCCAAGAGTTATTCTCAATTCAATCACTATCTTATCATCGACCCACAAAATGCAAGAAAAGAGGTATGTGGCGTTGTTACACCTGAGTCAAGATTGTATATTTCAACAATCCTTAGGACCAGTAGCCCACAGACTTAAGGTTTCCATCCTATATACTTTTATTATGAAAGAACAAAACAAGAAACAAGACATTTCAAACAACATGAAATAAACAAACTACAGATTTATTGAGAGAGAATGTGTTTCAAGAGTTAAGAAAACCCTATATTCTGCCATTCTCAGGTTTTTCCACAATGTTTTTTTTTTCGAATCAAAACTGATATAGACAAAAACACACAACAACTCTAAATTACACAAAACTAAACTTACTCATAAAATAACAAAGTCCAACAAGCCAGCAAGCAAAAACAAGTCAGCTAGAATGGGTCTAAAAAAGTTTAGAAGTTAGCCTCCTTATTCAGCCATTATGGATTGAAGAGATCCAGAATGCGTTTCAAGAGAACTTGAACTTTTTAAGCCACCACTCTAAAAACTGAGATTAGAAAATATTACCTGGGGCGAAAGAAACAACCTGCAAAATCTTAAAATAAATAACATGAAAAACTTCAAATAAACACAATAAAAAGAAAGCAAACAAAAACGAAGCAAACCAGCAAACAGAGATTACAAATGGAGCGTTAAATCTAGTTTACGCCTCTTATTGCCTTCTCCAAACCAATCTATCCGAGCTATTGTTGGATCAGGCGAATAGACGAATACTTGTAATTTGTCGATTAACTCCCCTGCAGTTGAAGCTGTAACCAGGATTTGCCTCGCTGACTGTGAGATGAAGTTTTTTTTCTACTGCTTGATCAAGAAAAGACAACAAACCATCAAAAAAATTATTGACATTTAACAAACCAATGGGTTTCCGATGGATGTTTAGCTGTGCCCAAGAGGTGATTTGAAATATCTCCTCTAATGTCCCATAACCACCGGGCAAAGCTATAAATGCATCAGATTTAATGACCATATGTGCAATACGCTCATGCATGCTAGAGACCTGTAACTCTTCCACTATTGTGTTGCCTATGATATCTCGCACAGCTAATGGTTTAGGGATAATGCCGAGAACTTTACTTCCTCCCAAGGATGCAGCTGTCGACACACACCCCATAAACCCAAGACTACCCCCTCCATAAATCAAATGAATACCCCTCGCAGCTAATGTCCTACCAAGATCAAGAGTTGCTGTTGTAAACTCTCCATCTTTACCAAATTGCGATCCACAAAATACGCATATATTGCGGAATCGCCGAATTGGTGTTTTCTCTATTTCTACAAGTGCTCTAATCTTGTGTAAGACACGTTAGATATTATGCTTTTCAATTGCAAGACAGGTTATGGAATGACATATGAAAATATGCAGAATGTATATATACACCCATAAAACTCTCAAAATTTGACACATGGGGACATACTTTCGGTGGGGGTTGTTCGATGCAGATTTATCGCCCCAAGATTTGAAAAAATGAGATATGCTTTCAGCGGGGATTGATAAAACCTACACACTTGTCTCCTACGTGAAGCATGAAAAATGGAAATATACTTTCGGTGGGGTTTGACAAAACCGCCACACTTGTCTCCCACATGAAGCATGAAAAGTAAATATATACTTTCGGCGGAGGTTGACAAAACCTCCACACTTGTCTCCCACGTGTGCTTAGGTCATGGGGTAGTCATATGGTTTGTCAAAAAGAAAACTTGAAATTAAAACAAACAAAATCAACAAACAACAACAACACAAAAACAATATTGATAATTATATCAAACGAAACAAGAAAAAAATTTTGATAATAACAACACACATTCAAATATACAAGTAGTTGTGATTGTGGCTCACATCTTCCTCTGGTTTTACGTCCAGTAACGGCTGAAACGCCTTCTATGAGTCGGGGATTTGCTTCCCATCCAGTTTTCTTATAAACTGGCAAACAGGGTCGTTTTTTGTCAGATTCCCTAGACTATAACATTGCAATTCATCACGAAATTGTGTCCATAGATTAAGCAATTCACGCTGAACAAGTCCACATGAATGTGACTCGAGAGTTAATAAAACATTATCCAGCGACTCATTACTCAAACCATTCTTAATAAATGAAAGTTTATCTTCTCTATTCCTGGACGCAAAACCTAATGAACGACAAGTCTGGTTACAATTCCATCTAGCACATTTATACCATACTTGTAACCTTTTCGCTCTTCGCCTCTTGGCGTAGTAGCTCTTCCCTAGACCAGGCATGTATTTTGCGAGATTAATGTCCGGCTCACCGGACAATCTCACCTTGGCTTCGATAAGCCATCGGATATCAGCAGGCACATTTAGGAGCATCAATGCCCAAAGTCTAGTCATCCGTACTTTATAAATTTTAAACACAGCATTTTGAGGAAGTGAAGAAAAATATTTACGAAGGTTCGATAGAAAGATATCAGCATCCATTGAAGAGAAGAAAAGGAGAGATATTACCGATAATGCGATTGAGTGTGTTCTTCTCCCAGATATGCACGTTTCAAACCTTCGAACAATGGCTTCAACTCCCGTTTGAATGTTTCCTCAAGTTGCTGCACAAATGAATTCGAAGTACGGAATAATCAAATTAAACAAAAGGAAGGAAAAGAAAATAGCAGAAACGAAACTAAAGACACATAAAAGAGATAACAACATAATAGCAAACAAAAGTCAAAAACAAGTAAAAAAAACAAATAAGACAAATGGCAAAGAGAGATAAAACCTGATCAATTTGATGGCCTACGAAAGGAATCTCCTTGAGACACAAAAATTGATCATTATTCCTTATTTTATTTTTCTTTTCTTCCTTTTTTTTTCAAAAAATATTAGGTTGCCTCCCAATAAGCGCTTGGTTTAACGTCCTCAGCCCGACGTTGGTTCCATCATGGGAGGATCCAATCTTCGATGTGCTTCACTAGTGGGCTTGGATCCTTCTTTCACAAGAAATGTGTGCCCACGCCATATGGATGGGCCGTGGATGTGAGCACTTGTCCACCCAATAGCCAATTTTGTGATCTCTAAGTACTGGACGAGTTTCACTTTCTTGTATTGGTGCAAGGGCCATTTCTATTATAAACTAGTAAAGTACCATTCCACCCAAGAAATCCATGATTCAACCAATGTCTGAATAGTGACTTATAGCTCCCACGTTATTGGCCTTCATTCCACAGAATGAAGAAGTTTCTCATTAGGATAAAGACAATTCAATATACGAAACATCATACCTGCTTATTGTTATGGCTATAGTCTCATCTAAGCTTGCCAGAGCTTCCTTCACTTCTTTAGACACTTGTATCAAAATTCTTGATTCCTTAGAATTTTTCGTCCCTATGTGCTCACTAATAGCTACATCCAATCCATTCTTGCAAGTTAACTCAAAACATTGTTATGGTAGAGAATCAGTAACGTCAACTACAAAAACATAATATAAGTCACTAGGGTACCTCATTGCCTTAAAAATATTGAAACGGATCACCTTGCCATCAAACACTATGGTGAGAGTGCCATCATGAACATCAATCTGGTTCTAGCAGTTTTCGAGAATGGGTCTCCTTATAAGGACTCTAGAGTTGGATAGGAAGATGTCTCATCCTTATTTCAAGGGACATAGAAGTTTCGCTGGAAAAACCAATTGATTCACGCTGCACAAGCACATCTTCCACAACTCTTTTGGGATATGCATTAAAATGATCAGCAAGTTGAATGGTAATACTGTTTTCGCAAAAGGTCCAAGATTTAAAGAAGCATAAATAGAATATGGCATGACATTAATAGATGCTTCTAAATCTAACATAGCTCTTTCAAACTTGGTTTTATCAATGGTGCATGGAATGGTGATCGTACCTGGATTATTGCATTTCAGAGGAATTTTTCTTTGTAGTACAGCTGAAACATTTTCCCCCACACTCACTTTCTCATTTCTTTTTAACTTTCTCTTGCTAGTGCATAACTCCTTGAGACATTTTATATAATGAGGTACTTGCTCGATAGTATCCAGAAGTGGTATATTTACCTCGATTTTATGAGAAGTTTCCAGGATTTCTTGTTCTTGTTCCTCCTTCTTCAATTTTGTCAATCTGCTAGGAAAAGGTGAAGGAGTAACATATGAAGGAATGGGAGTTATAGGATTTACCTGAGAAGTCAATGTTTTGTTCATGGTGGATGTGGTGTCATCTCCTTTATCAGTTTGTGATTTTCCTGGTAAGACATCTAATTGCTCTCCACTTCGCAAAGTTATTGCACTAACAGTCTCGCTTGGATTGATCACCGTTTGAGAAGATAATTTTTCTGAGTCTTGGCCCTCGAATTTGCTGATACTAGTAGCCAATTGTCCCACTTGATTTGCCAGGTTTTGGATACTTGCCCCAGTTTCCTGCTGGAATTGCATTATGTTAGTGGCAAGTGCATTAACAATATCCTGGAGAGACATACTTGAGTTTTGTGAAGCTGGTTGCGGTGCTAGATGTGGCATTGGTGGTGGTTGCATTTGAAATGGTTGCTGCACTCTAGGTTGATTGAAACCTTGTGGCCAATTTGGTATGACATTTGGGGCGATTGGTTGATGATTCTAGTAACTGAAATTAGGGTGATCTTCCCATCCAGCATTACAAGTGTTAGAGAAGGGATCATACCATTGCCTTGTTTGTCCTGGAAATCCATCCATGGTATTGGCTTGTTCCATATCTCCTTGCAAAGTTGGATACATGTCGATTGGATGCTCCATGGTAGAATATACCCTACATGCATAAGATTTCTGCATATCTCCTACAGCCATGTTTTCCACAAGAGAAGTTAGCTGAGAAAGTTGTTGTTCAATGTTCTGAGTGCTTACCTCATTTACACTCCATGGTAGTTGTCGCTCAAATCCGCCACTGAATTGATGGAAGTTTACTGCCATGTCGTCTAAACACAAACAATCAAAAAAGAAAAACAAACAAAAATATGAATCAACAATGAAAACAAAATAACAAATCGATTAGAAGATCAATCCCCGGCAACGGCGCCAAAAACTTGATGCGTTCGAAACTAGCAAGTATACTAGTCGCACAAGTAATAAAGTGATGAGTAAGATATCGTTCCCCCGAGGATTGATTCTAATTGAATTTGTTATTCGAAAGCAACAATAAACTAAATGAGGGGGGTTTTGTTGATTGATTAACTAGATAAAATATTAATGCAAGTAAAGAATAACACAATGCAAATTTAAACATATTGAAAAATCAATGAGAGAAACCTGGTTAAGGGATCCTTCTCTACCGCAAGATATGGATTTGTAAATTAATTGTAGAATTGTCATCCAATTACACCATTGAAATTATCAACCGTAGATAACAACAAGCTCTGTTATCCCAATCTTTCCTTACTTTGTTGTTAAATAAAACAGGCTCTTTAGTTAATCTCTATCCATTAAACAACCTAGAACAAGCTCTCTAAATTTAATTCAATGGATGCATTACGATAAGAAAGATAGGTTGATCTAAGCAATAAACACACAAGCTCGGATTATTTAACTTAGGTTGTATTCTGCAATTGCAATCTCTGATCACAATTTTGCTACTAAGGATTAGAAATTCAAGACAATTACGGATCAAGATTTCTAGTCTAGCAATAGACAACAACCATATTATATTCAGTTGGCCATTCGAAATACAATCCAGCAAGCAATAATAAGCATGAGATATAGGAAAATACAAGCAACTTCAATTAGAGAATTGGATAACAACTTCTTGCACAATCAACTTACAAAAACCATATCAAGGGCTTTGAAATCACCCTCAACCAATTCAGATTCAGTTACACATGTTTAAGAACGTGGTAAAATACAATACAACATGGAGACATTCCAGAAAATGAAAGGGAAGGGAAAAACTTAGCAAATTTGATGTAATTCTCTTTGGATTGTAGTTCTTCCTCTTTCCAAGCTCCCTTTCTCCTTTAAGAACTCCAAGAGATGAAAAAATTCCAGAGCTGCAGCCTCCACCACGTTCCCCCCTCTTCAAGTTATCAAAATAAAACCCTAAAATGTGTTTAAATACTCTGCTACAGTGACTTGCTACAGTGCCCCGTATTATACATGCTACAGTGGCTTGTGGAATTATATTTCTATACATCTCACACTGTTTTGATTACAACTTTTGGTACACTGAATGGATTTATAAACCGTAAATTTTTCCAGAAAATAGACTTCGAGAGCTTTCCAAACGGTATATAATATGTCATCGGGTTCATTGTATATCAATACAATTAAATCCGAGAAGATGGTTGACTAGCAGAGGTGAAAATGAAGGGTTTTACTCCATTTTTGTGCAAGTTGCTCCAAAACTCCTACAAACATCAAAACCACACAAAAACATAAAAATACCAAGGAATATAGCTAAGAAACATGGACGAATTGATATGAAAATGATATATAAATAGACACTTATCATCTATGCATGTTGAATTTGATGAAACTAATGTGATTTCTTCAAAGAATTTAGATGATGATATTGTTGAGATAGAAAGGCAAATCAAGGAATCAAGGCTTGATGAAAAGAGCCAAGATGAATTACAACTTCAAAAAGAAAAACTTGAGGAAGTAAATGATTCTTCCCAAGAATTACGAAAGGAATGGAGGTACGCAAAAGCTCACCCTAAGATCTCATTATTGGTGAACCATCACAAGGTATGAAAACTAGATCTTCTTTTAGAAACTTTTGTAATCATTTTGCTTTTGTCTCTCAACTTGAACCAAAATCTTTTAAAGAAGCCAAAAATGACGAAAGTAGGATTTTGGCTATGCAAGAAGAATAGTACCAATTTGAGAGAAATCAAGTTTGGGAATTAGTCCCTAGACCCAAATATGACTGAACCCCTTAGTCAAGATAGATTTTGCATAATTAGAAGAGAATTAGGCATGTTGGATATGTCTTAATTTTGCTTTTACATGATAATCTTTGAATGTTAGCATATGTTAAGGGGGAGAATATATTTAGGGGGAGTAGTTAATTTTATTACATCTTTTTGATGATAACAAAAGGGAGAGAAATGGTTGGATTGCTTATATTCATAACAAGTGCCATCTTTTTGTTTATTCTTATTTTTATTTTCATTCTTGATTTTAGATATTATTTTTAAAGTAATCAATGGTTTGTCATCATCAAAAAGGAGGAGATTGTTAACCTTAAGGCTACATGATAATTTTGATGATAACAATACACATTGATTCATTGAGATTTACTAATATTTTTATTTATGTGCAAGAGTAAGATCATTGAAATAATTGTAAAATCAAGAAGAGGCTTATTAAAATGAAGTGTTGAAGCTAAGGAGAGGACTACATGTTAAAGGCATCAAAGTTTAAGAACAAGGTTTGATTCAAGAAATGTGACACATGAAAAATGTTCAATCAATTTATAACATTTCATATGCCTTAAAGAAATTCAAATTTCAAGTACAAGGTTGTCCAAATCGTCATGCAAATTGAAAGACAAATGGAAGCAGTTGAAATGAGCACTGAATACTCTTTTGGACATATCTTGAGCTAGAAATATCAAAATGACTTGATTCTTGTGGCACTAGAAAGAGGACTTAATGAGGCACATTTTATATGTTTTGAAGAAACTCAAATTTCAAATGAAAGGCTGACATAATTGACATGCAATTCGGTAGACTGACATAGAGAAGAAAAATCAACTTATATGAGCACCGAATGATGTTTTGTCCATATCTTGAGATAGAAATATTCAAATGACTTGATTGTTATGGCATTAGAAATATGATTCAATGCAGCACATTTCATATTCTTTGAAGAAATTCAAATTTCAAATGGAATGCTAACATAATATACATGCAATTCGGTGGACTGATACAAGGAAGAAAAATCAAGTCATATGAGCACCGAATAGTGTTTTGGCCATATCTTGAGCTACAGATATCCAAATGATTTGATTCTTGATGCGTTCGAAAGCTTATTCAATTTTTCAGATCTTTTAGGTGCTGCAAATTTTCAAATTTCAAACGAAACATTGACAAAAATGGCAGACAAGATTACGATTTTTATGGTGGATAGAAAATTTGGAGTTGGTGTCTTCATTTGATTAAATTCATCCCATTTGCCTATAAAAGGAGCCCTTTTCCCATGCATTCAGCAAGAAGAAGAGAAGCATCTATCAAGCAAAAAAAAAAAAAAAAGAGAAATATCAAGTCTAGAGAGCTTTTATATTCTTATCTACTCTTTGAAGAGAGTTGTACTTTTGTTGTAAAAAATTTTCTTTGTTCTTGTATTGTGGTGAGAGAGAGATATTCTTGTAAATGATAATAGTTATCCTTGAGAGAACTCTTGGTGTTGTGTTATCAAGAGTTGAAGGAAGTTCCCTTGGTGAGGTTGTTCATCAAGAAGAACTCTTGATGTGGTGTTATCAAGGGTTGGAGGAAGTTGCCTTAGTGAGGTTGTTTATCAAGAAGAACTCCTGTTATGTTGTTATCAAGAGTTGAAGGAAGTTGCCTTAGTGAGTTTGTTCATCAAGAAAAACTCTTGGTGTGGTGTTATCAAGAGAGAACGCACTCAACGAGAACCAAACCTAAACTATGTAAGGGAAAAAACAGCTAGAAACGTATTTATATAATGGTAAATAAAAGTATCAGCTGGTAACTAGTGTAATAATATTGGGTTGGTATTATCATTTGTTATAGGGGAAAAAAATCATCTCACTGTCGAATCTGAACTTTGCAGGATCTTATCAATTTTTAGATTGAATGGATCGTTTAATAATCGTAATTGCCAGTGACAACACCGGAAATGATAATAAAATTAGGAAAGTCGTCACTAGAATGAGCAACACAAATGGAGGCCAGTAATCTATGCATTGTCATTTAAAGTCCATGAATGTTGGAGATAGGATTTGATTTATTAATCTTACATCCAATATCTTATAAAGGTTAGGGAAAGTCGTATCAGGAGAAGATCCTGATCCATAAATAAGAAGGATAAAAATGGGAACACTCCTCTCTAATGATATTTATTTTGTAAAAAGCATGTTTATTTTATATAAAGTTTGTAATTTTTTGTATTATTTTTAGCTAGTGATTGAAATTATGAAGTTATAATGATGGTTGCAAACAATCTACATTACGACAACACATAAAAATAGAAAAAAAAGTCAAATCCACAACAAAAGAATTTTCCAAATGGGCTTTTAAATTTTTATTGAAAAGCCAAAAATAAACACTACAAGGGAGGCGGGTATATAATGCGCCCTTCTGCGGTGGTTTTTAAAAACCGCCGTAGAAGGGTTTCGGAAACATAGTTCTACGGCGGTTTTATAAACCGCCGTATAAAGCTTTTAAAAATTCCCAAATCAAACCCTAATTTTAATTGCGATTCCTTCGATTTCCTCCCTCCGCATATTTCTCTAAGGCGAAATCGCCGCCCTCCCCCCTGCCGCTGCTGTTCCCGCCATTTCCCCCGTATGCAACCGGTTTTTCGTTCGATTTCCTCTCGATCTCCCTCCGCGCGTTTCTCTACAACGAAATCGCCCCCTCTCTCCCCCGCCGCTGCTGTTGCCTCCATTTCCCCCGCATGTAACCGATTTCACTTTGATTTCCTATCGGTCTCCTCCCCCGTGTCTCGGTCTCCCTCCACGAGTTTGTGTAGAGCAAAATTGGCCCCCCACCCTGCCGCTGCTGTTGCCTCCATTTCTCCTGCAGCTGCCAATGAAGCCGTCATCGGTTCTGTGTGATAGAGTCGGTTTTCCTCTCGGTCTCCATCCGT
The DNA here is from genome assembly GCA_013180625.2 of Boswellia sacra. Taxonomy (NCBI): domain Eukaryota; kingdom Viridiplantae; phylum Streptophyta; class Magnoliopsida; order Sapindales; family Burseraceae; genus Boswellia; species Boswellia sacra. Next base: position 23,744 of record SNVD02012502.1, on the reverse strand, counting down.
CTCTCTCTTTCTATCACAAATTGACCATCCGTCGTTGCTATTACCTCCGTTGCTCCTGTAGCTGCCATCATATCTGTCGTTACTTTTGTGTGGCAGAGCCTTCTTCGTGACACAGCGTCGGTGATAGGTAAGCCATGTGTTGTTTGGATTTGGTATTTTTGATTGGGTGTCTGATTTTTGGTGTGTTGTGCTGTAAGTCGTTGGGTGATTTTTGTTGCATTTTTGCCGATTGGAGCATGATTTTTTGGACTGTGTGGAGTGGTTGTTCGATTGGGTGTGGAGTGGTTATGCAATTGGGTGTGGAGTGGTTGTTGATGAATGAATTGCTGATGGTTGTTGATGAATGAATTGAATGATCAACAAAAATGTAGTCTGATTTTTGTTGTATTTGTTGTGTATTTGTGGTAGCTGTTGATTTATTAGTGAGAATGTGTTAATAATCATTCATGGTTAGATAAATTTAGTAATAAGAATACTACCCTGCTTGTCCAATAGCATTAACAGAATTGAATTGATAGATAGAGATGACTTTATTCATCTTTTATAGTATAGTTAAAAATTTAGTTTAGCCAAATATATACTGATCATCAATAAAATTTATCATACGTGGAAACATAATCATATTATATATTTGCTCTTTGTATGTGAGCTTGCTTTATAAGTTTGTTGAACTAGCAAGAAGGAGAAAAAGAGAAATTCAATCAATCTAACAATAGACTAAGGAATAAACGAGTTTTTGTTAAATAGAATCTTTTGTAACTATGGTCATATCTTACTACAGAATCTAGATATATAGTAGTACTTTATGGTAATTTTCAACGTCTAAAAAAAAATTTAAGTTTAAGATTTATGTTGCCATTGGTGCATATTAAATAGGTGTAAATAATAAATTTTAAACTATAAATTTAAATTCAAAATTTTAGTTTTTTTTTTTTGGGATTGCATGAGATAGTTGTAGAGAGTAAAATTATGTATACAAATTTTATTATTTATCATTATCAATAAATTAATTGATAAAAATTTTAGTGATAAAATTATTTTAAAAAATTCTAGATGTTCAGTATATTTATTTAACTACAAATCATTTAAATTAAGTTCAAAATAAAGAGGTTTAAGTGTTATATATTAAGTAATAGAGCTGTTTAATAACAGTTAGTTAGAGACTATAATTAACTTTTTACTGACAATTTAAGAATTTTAAATAATAAAATTTCATAAATCAAATTTTAAATAATATAATTTCATAAATTAGCCAGTGCTCAGTGCATTGATTGGGTCTTGAATGAAGCAATTTTATGAAAAGGGGTTGTTGTGGTAGCATCAGGTTTGTGGCGTTGGGCTGCCATGGGTGGTGGTGATGGGCGGTTAAAATTTTGGCTTTTGTAAATTATGGGTGGTCATGGGTTGCTGTGGATGGCTTGTGAACTGTTTTTTTTTTTTTTTTCATCCAAACTAGGCCGATAATCATTTTAACTTTCCAAGATTGATGCTATTTGAACTCCACTTCCAAACTAATTAGCCTCCATCCCTCAATTTGACAAGGACAAAATTGTGCTGTCATGCAAAACCTATTACTCATGTCACCTTCCTCCTGTCATGCACTGCTAAAACGAGTTATAGCACAATGTACACCCTATTCCTTCAACTTTTATCATACGTTAATTTGACAACGCCCTTAGAATAAAATAATGCTACGGACATAATCCAATGAAAATAATTATAAATATATTATTTTTATTTTAAATACTTAATAAAAAAAATCTGTTATTTTTATTTCTCTGAAAATTATGTTTGCTTTGTTTTCAATATTATTTGAGAAAAACAAACTTTTTTTCTTTACAATGAAAACGTTATAATAATTAATGATAAAGTGGTCTTTGGATGGACAACAATAATATGATCCTCAATCTTTTAGTGTGGTATTAAACTGACCTCTTTTCTTGTACTAAGTGCTCATTTCTGGACTATCCCTAACACCACACAACAAATAGCATCCTTCATTCTCTGAACAAGCAAAGGTACTTCCATAGTCTATCTGCTGACTTGTTTCCATTTTCTTTTATTTTAGGATCTTTGGGACTCATTGGCATTGGATACACTCCTTCAGGCATCTGGTATGCATTTCAAGGTTCACTGCATTTATATACTGTAATTGTTATTAATTGAAGAAGGTGCTTTGCTTATTATTCTTTAGTTGTTAATAATTTTTTAGGTTGGTGGAACATGTACCATTTTATTGTTTGTGTTTGTGTTTTGATCCAAATTCAGCCCACTTACCCATGAACTAAATTAACCACAGCAGCTCACTTTACCATGAACAAAACCGATCCAGCTCACTTAACCGAAAATAGAATTAGAGAAAAAAACCCAAGCAAGCCACTACACCTATATTAACTAAACTAGCCCAGACCAAGCAAAGGAAAAAAGAAAAAAAAAACCAGCCTAATATACAAAGAAGTATCAAACCAGCCCACATTAAGAAAAGAAATTAAAGCAAACCAGCCTATTAATGTCCAAAAAAAGAAAAGAATAGAGAACCAGCCCGCTACACAAAGAAGAACCAAACCATCTCACACTAAGAAAAGAAATTAGCGCAAACCAGCCCACTAATGCCCAAAAAAAGAAAAGAATAGAGAACCAATCCGCTACACTAAGAAGAACCAAACCATCCCACACTAAGAAAAGAAATTAAAGCAAACCAGTCCACTAATGCCCAAAAAAAGAAAAGAATAGAGAACTAGCCCGCTACACAAAGAAGAATCAAACAATCCCACACTAAGAAAAGAAATTAAGGCAAACCAACCCACTAATGCCCACAAAAAGAAAAGAATAGAGAACCAGCCGCTACACAAAGAATTACCAAACTAGCCCACAGTAAGAAAAGAAATTAAAGCAAACCAGCCCACTAATGCCCAAAAAAAAGAAAAGAATAGAGAACCAGCCCGCTAAACAAAGAAGTACGCAACCAGTCCACACTAAGAAAAGAAATTAAAGCAACCAGCCCACTAATGCCCACAAAAAAGAAAAGAATAGAGAACCAGCCCGCTAAACAAAGAAGTACGCAACCAGTCCACACTAAGAAAAGAAATTAAAGCAACCAGCCCACTAATGCCCACAAAAAAGAAAAGAATAGAGAACCAGCCCACACTAAGAAAAGAAATTAACGCAAACCAACCCTCTAATGCTCAAAAAAAGAAAAGAAAAGATAACCAGCCCGCTAAACAAAGAAGTACCTAACCAGCCCATACTGTTCTCCTGTCCTTCAACATGGATTATAGTTGTCATATTCATTTGTTACTTACGCATGTAAGCTTAGACCCCGTTCAAGAAATATTATTCGACATATATCTTCTCTTCATTTTCATCGATAGATGACAATGAAGATTGTATGTCTTGTAATGATTCTTGAATTGTCCGAACTTGGACAGTTTGAGAATGCATAAGTTTTTATTATAAATTAGTATGTAATGTTTTGTTCCATCTAATCGAAAAATTTGGTTACATTTCCTCATGTTCTCTAAGTACATAATAGATGATTGTGTGTTTTGTGTTAATTTTCGAACTTCGAAATGACACATATATTCAATCAACTATATATGTGTGTACTTGGAGAACTAGGGGGAGATGCTGCCAAATTTTTTATTAAGATGGAGCAACACATAACTACTAATTTATAGTCCAAACTTATTCATTCTTGAATGGGATAGGACCACCAACCTTTTACACAAATGTTTACAATAAGGTTTTCCTTTGTAAACAACAGCACAAAAAGTTTCTTAATTTCTAACAAAGATCAAGCTTTAAGGCCAAATCGGACGGCTGCAATTCCATCTCCAGAGGCTCCGGTAGCAGCAGCCAATCAAAGCAAGATAATGGTGAAGGAGAATAGTGGGGACAATACTGGAAAGCTAGTAATATTGTATTATAATTATTCACTGTATCAGTAGTGATGGCACATAAAAAAAAAGCAAAATAAACAAAATATGAAATACAAACTTTAAAGAGAAAAAAATCGAATTTTGAAATCAACCCAACAATGAAAACAATGGATATTTACAAAAAAGAAAATAATCAAAAAGCCCAAAGCAGAGAAATCAAGAAAAACCAAAAAAAGGTGGAAACTCACTATATAAATAAGGGAAGAGATGCTTGTTGATGAATCTAGAGGCTTCAGGGCCACCATGGCCGTTATAAACGCCAACATAAGTGGCGGAAGGAAAGGTGTAGACTTTCTTTGGTCTTCAACGTTGGATTGGTTAAAAAAAATTGATTTTTAATTCTTTAATTTGTATTTCTTTTAAATATTTGGATTTTGATTCGTAAAAATTTTTGCAATTTTGATCATATAGTAATTAAATTATCTGAAATCCAAATTGTTAGTGGGTTTTTTCATTTTCTCAAGAAGCTCCAATTGTTGGTGGTGATGGTTTTGTGGAGACATCAGGGAAGGAGGTGGTGCCCCAAAGAGTGGTAGTTTGTTAAGATATATCTAATTAGTACAAATCATTATTGTTATTATTATAATTATAATCATTTTAAACGTTGCTAATTTTTAATTATGATTTTCTTTAATTTATTTGAGAAAATTGAAAAAATAGATAAAATTAGGGGTTTGAAAAGAAATATGGACACATCCTAATAAATTTTGATTGCATAGACATTTTCTTTGTGAAATGACTAAAATGCCCTTTGAAATTTAAATTATTCTTAAGCTATTTATTTCTCTCTTCTGTCCATTTACCTCTTCATATTTCCATAACCGTTTGTTGTTGTCGAGCTTCAAATACCCCTCAACACTGTCCGAAACGCAGTCCGAAAGACAGCAAGAGGAACGAGGAACGAGGAACGACCATCCTTTGAGAATAAAAGCAAGAGGAACGAGGAGAGAAGCAAAAAGCATTCGGTTCGAGTAAGTTATGATGTCGGTTTTTTTTGTTTTTTAATTTTTTGCTTGTTTTCTTGATTGTTTAAAGTGATATTTGCCTTATGAAGAATGAATATAATGTTTACATTTGGCATGACACGAAGGAATAGAGATGTGTATAGGAAATTCACACATTTGAATTAATTAGGGATTTGGGTTAGATTTAGGGATTTTGAATTCGGGATTTGAGTTTCCGATTGTATTTTGTACTTCTTCTGTGTTTGTGGGGCTAAATGAAGTGCTATTTGGTTGATTTTGTGGTTTGATTTGTGTAAAAATGGTGAAAACCGACGCGTTTCGTCGCAACGAAGATGATGACGAGTGTCGATCTTCGCTCGAAACTCGACATAATGTGTCGAGTCCTGTCAGATGCATGAACCGATAGTCGCCATCAGGGTATATTCGAATACATCAAGTGTCGATTTCGTGTAAACTGACATCTCGATGTATCGAAACCATGTCTTCGACACTTGACATCATTGTAATTGGGAATGTTAAGTGTCGGTTTTATGTTAAATGCCCTGATGACGAGTGTCAGTTGAAGCATCCAATAGGACTCAACACATTTATTCAAGGAACCTATTTTCATTTTCATCGAGTCTTAGTTTCATGTAAACCAACAATCGATAAAAGTGAAAACACTTGCATCGAGTGTCGGATACATCAACCAAAGAGTATACAATGTGGGATTATGAATCTGACACTCGACTAGGCCGACATCTGACACAATCGTATTGTCGGATGTCTAACTTAGTGTATGTCAGTTCCAAGAATCTGACAAAAGTTTCATTGATTTCTCTATTCGAGCTCTATCAAGCAGGTCGTGTTCCGTCGATTTGTGTCCAGTGTTTTGACAGATTGCTCCTTGTAACCTTGTTTTTGGCCCTTTTCCATCATATTTAACTATAACATACTCTTTTTTTGCAGGTCGAAGCAAATGACAAATGAATTTGGACTCTTCTTCACCTTGAAGACTTCGTATGGTGAGCACTACCATGCGATTATCACAAACTTAGCAAGTTTGGACTATAGAATGGATTCGTGTGAACTTGAATGAGAGGCAACAAAACATGTTTCATAATACATGTTTTGGGTTTCTCCTAGATATTCAGGAGCTATCCTTTCCATCTTAGTTGGTGCATAATATGCTTGAGTGGGAGGTTAACACAGTGGGGTACGATGAAGAGATGTGGTTCCTTGTTGAAGGTAAAAATATGGTTTAGAAGTATAATGTAGTAAAATAATTTAATTTTTTAGCATTTGATGGTTGTAGTTTTTTTTTTTTTACCATTATTGGCGTCTTATGTTTTTTTCTTCTTTCCAGGAAGATTAATTCATTTTTCTGCCCATGAGTTCAGTTTGATGACCGGTTTGAGATTTGCTACCCCGGTGCCACTAATAATGAATGTCTTGAATCCGTGTCATTTGTTGGATACATAATTTAACGGCGAGGACATGGAGCTCATGCATTTCTATCCAAGACTTCAGGCATTAAATGTGTCAGCTATGCCAGACACGGATATTGTAAAGCTGGTCTTGTATTACGTGCTTGAGAGGTTTTTTATGGGATGGGATCTATGCCGATATGTCTCCCGTAAGTGGTTGAATTCTGTCAACACATTGGATAGTTTTAACAATAATCCATGGGGTTCGGTGTCTTATGATAAGACACTTAAATGGATGAAAAAAATTTTGGATGGGAGGTTGGAAAAGTATGAGAAGCGAGTCGAAGCTAAGAAGAAGAAGACAATGGGGAAAGGGAAGCATTTGAAGACATATAACTTAGAAGGGTGCCCTTACGCTATTCAGGTACATACTGAAAAATAAATGTTGAATGTGTTTATTAGTTTCTTCGAATTACATTTTTAAATACCTATTGTCACTAAAAAACCCTTATGTTATTAAGGTTTGGTTGTACAAGGTCGTGCCATAGATTGGTGCGATGTATGGGCGAGCAGATGAGGTGTTTGCGAAGAGGATACCGTGGTTGTTGAAGTGGGAGACACAAAAAACCCTGTCAGAGGACATCGTCAAAAGCGATGTAATGTTGGTTAGGAGGCGAGTACATCAGGTTCCACTGATTGTTTTTCCTGTTATTGGTCATAACGAATCACTGTTTAATTTGATGACATTTTGTTGACGCAGGCTCGTCCATTCGTCGTTTTGGAGCCATCTGAGATGGAGCAGATGACAGATTGTTATATTAGGCTTGCTACAATAGTTGGCAACTGAAGAGGTGCACATGTAGCATAGGCAGCATTTGTGGATGCTCCTTTATTGCTTGATGAGAGGATTAAGCCACTTCCCATAAGGGATCCATCAGCTCCACCTCCTTCTGGTCAGAGTTTCCCTATTAGACCTGAGGTAGAGCCAATGATCGACACAACCAGTCCTACAGATGATCGTGTGCAGTCTCCGTCGCTGGCTTCCCCCATTAGTCCTACCCCTCTAACATAGAAGAGTCATGGTCATGAGGATCCATAAGGAACTCATCCCGCTGGACATACTTCCGTCGATAGACCTGATATAGGGGCAGTCATGGACATAGTCGGTCTCCCAATCAGTCTTGCACCAACCATATTCAACAACTATGATCTTGCAAGCGATTCGATTCCTCCTTCGGGTCGCGTGACCATCTACCATGACATTTTCCCTCGTGTACATGATGTCCCTTCCAGCTCGAAGGTATATAATGAAAATTTACATTTGTATACTTTTTCATTTACATTAGTAGTTGGTTGGTTTCCCATGGTGATTGTGAATAATGATATATAGGTGCAGCCATTCCATGATAGGTTCGAGACCAAGTTTTGTGTGAGCTTGTAGGACTTTGGTATTAGCCCTAAGGCTACATGATAATTTTGATGATAATAATACACATTGATTCATTGTGATTTACTAACACATTTATTTATGAGAAAGAGTAATATCATTGAAATAATTGTAAAATCAAGAAGAGGCTTATTAAAATGAAATGTTGAAGCTAAGGAGAAGACTACATGTTAAAGGCACCAAAGTTTAAGAACAAGGTTTGACTTAAGGAATGTGATATATGAGCAATGTTTAATCAATTGGTCATATATTTCTCTACAAATGTCCAAATAATATGATTCTTGAGCCTTTGAAAAGCTTACTCAATTTATAAGATTTCATATGTTTTAAATAAATTCAAATTTCAAGTGCAAGGTTGTCCAAATCATCATGAAATTTGAAAGACAAATGGAAGCAGCTGACATGAGCACCGAGTACTATTTTGGACATATCTTGAGCTAGAAATATCAACATGACTTGATTCTTATGGCATTGGAAAGAGGACTTAATGAGGCACATTTCATATGTTTTAAAGAAATTCAAAATTGAAATGAAAGGCTGACATAATTGATATGCAATTTGGTAGACTTACACAGAGAAGAAAAATCAACTCATATGAGCACTGAATGATTTTTTATTCATATCTTGAGCTAAAGATATCCAAATGACTTGATTTTTATGTCATTGGAAATATGATTCAATGGAACAAATTTCATATTCTTTGAAAAAATTCAAATTTCAAATGGAAGGCCGACATAATACACATGCAAGTCGATGGACTAACACAAGAAAGAAAAATCAAGTCACATGAGCACTGAATGGTGTTTTAGCCATATCTTGAGCTACAGATATCCCAATGACTTGGTTCTTGATGCGTTGGAAGGGTTATTCAATTTTGCAGATCTTTTATGTTTTACAAATTTTCAAATTTTAAACAGAACATTGACAAAAATGGAAGACAATATTTTAGTTTTATGGTGGGCAGAAAATTTGGAGTTGGTGTCTTCACTTGATTAAGTTTATCCCATTTGCCTATAAAAGGAGCCATTCTCCCATGCATTCAAAAGCATCTATCAAGCAAAAAAATAAGAGAAATATCAAGTCTAGAGAGCTTTTATATTCTTTATCTACTCTTTGAAGAGAGTTATACTTTTGTTGTAAAAATTTTCTTTGTTCTTGTATTGTGGTGAGAGAGAGATCTTCTTGTAAAGGATAAAAGTTATCATTGAGAGAACTCTTGGTGTGGTGTTATCAAGCTGTCTCTTATACACATCTAGATGTGTATAAGAGACAGGGTGTGGTGTTATCAAGAGTTGGAAGAAAAAGTCTTGGTGAGGTTGTTCATCAAGCAAGTTGTAAAGATTTCTACAACTTAGTGGAAAGCTTAGCTCGTGGAGCTAGGAGCCCGTGACGTAGGCAAGGTTTGCCGAACCACGTAAATTGAGTTTGCACTCTCTCTATCCCTTTCCTCTTTACATTTACTTGCACTTGTGATTGTTCAATATTGTTATGCTCTTGATTGCATCTTAGATAACTTATATTTTCATATTCTTCACCTTAATTTATTCTTAAAGAAAGAGCGAGCTAATTTTAATCTTTCAAGAAAAGTTTTTTAAATCCATTTTTATAAATAAAAAACCCAATTCACATACCCCCCCCCCCCCCTTTTTGGATTGCCATACCTGGGTCAACATCTAGGAGGAGATAACAATGTTACGGGCGGAGAACAAGGACATACGGGAGGAGATAGTACTTCTGCGTGAGGCTATTGTGCTACTGGGTGGCCATTTTGGATACGCTACCATGGTACGTCGCACAAGTTAATAAAAGGATTTAATGATTTTCATGATGCCACATTGGTTAACCCAATGTTCTGGTTTGCTGTAATACAAGATTCGGATGATGGTATGAACGATTAAGGTGAAAGTCAGGAGGCAACGGAACCTCAACCTATGGACACGAGTGTTCGTGCCATCGATGCCACTATCACGAGTTCATTTCACTCCGAGGTCGACAACTTTTCTTGGGAAAGTATAAACAAAGCCCCTTCGTCAGTCCACCTGGTAGAAGGAGAGCGAGGGCTGAGCCACATGAGATAGCCTCTGACATTCTGCATGTATAGCCAGAGGACCTAGTTGTTCAGCCCGCAAAGGGTCTAGTTCTTCAGCCCACCAAGGAGCCCACTTTACAGCCTTGCGACCCTGTGACACAGGATTTAGACAATGTATCCCATGGCATCCTGTGAACTGGGCTTTCCCTATTTGACTCATATGCCCCCATACCAAAGGTTGATTACATCAGCTTCGATATGTGGATGAGTGAGGAATCGGGCGATGTTGATTTGAGCGTCTGCGTAGCTGGTCATGAGTCCTTTAGGATGTTGACCACGCCGATCGAGTGGCTTGCATTTGAGATTTGTTTCACTCCTTGTCGTCTCCTCCTAAACAATATACTATTGCAATATTTATTGATTACTATTACTATATGCAACATATTAACAGCTACTTGTGGACGTTACGCTATAGAGCTCACGATATAGGTGCAGGTGATGTCCAGGGGTCTGCTTTCCTGGACACCACATTCTGGGTAGATATTCGCAAAACATCTAAATTTATTGTTAATTTGTGATTCCATCATTGTGCCTGCTCGAGAGTTATCTAACCGTACTCATGAAATTACAATGAAAAGTGCAATCATTATGGACACTATTCTCAAACAGACTGGATGATATTGATTGAGTGAACGAGTCAGATATTATCCAGTTTCTCCTTGGAAAGATGTCCATCATTGGACGACCATGGGTCGATGTGGACAGGGTAAGTCCATTTATATTCAATGTGTTAGTATGTGTTGTTTTAATCAAAATGTTGTCATTGATTTCCATGTTGTCAATTTTCTTTTTAGCTCTATGTCCCTGTTAACATCGGCAGCAAACATTGGGTGGCAGCTGAGATGGATTTGAATCGCCATGTCATAGTCATATGTGACTCATATGTTATCTACAATTCTACCTACATAGTGAGAGATGCATTCTGGTGCCTGGCAGAGTTGATACCACGTATGGTGTCAATGGATGTTTACGGTCTTCCTGACTACACCGCAACCCATATGACATTGAGTGCATCGAAGATTCGTCTGGGGTGCCACAGCAAGAGGCTGGGGGAGGAGCATACGGCGTGTATTGTTTGAAGTACATGGAGTTCTTACCGGGGGGGTGGGGGGGGTGGGGGGGGTGTTCCTTTGGCAAACATTAAGGCATTCATGGACGAGACACTTCAGCAAAGAATGACATTATAGCTTTGGCCTTATCGCGTTCTTCCACATGCGAAGGAGGTCGTCTCAGCCACTACAAGGCTTGCCGATGTTGTTTTAGCGGATGTTGAGCTGCAGCCCAGCACGACTCTATCATGATATTGTGTCATGCATGGTAGACTTATTGTCCCATGGTTTTTTCCTACATGTTACACATTTTTTGTAGTGATACACATTTTTGTATATTTACAAATTTTTATATAGTTACACATCTTTGTATATTTACATATATTTGTGTAGTTACACATTTTGTATATTATCAAATTTTTTTCATTTATAGGGGTACATACTTGTATAGTCAAGTGAAAAGGTTAGTATGAAAAAATGTAAATACATTTTTACCCGAATGTATTGGTACATACATGTACGTCGTCAGATGCTATTCATACATGAATGTTTTATGCATTGACAAAGCACATAAATTCGTGTTTCATAGATGAATGTTTAATTCATTGACAAAGCACATAAATTTGTGTTTAATACATGAATGTTTTATACATTGACGAAGCACATAAATGAATGTTTCATACATAAATGTTTTATACATTGACGAAACACATAAATGAATTTTTCATATATGAATGTTTTATACATTGATGAAACACATAAATGAAAGTTTAGTCATTTGAAATAGCCTCCGATGGAATAAAATTAATACACTACATCGCTTAGAGCAAACAAATAATATTACATAGAGAAAAATACCCGTTGCGTATATTTGGGTGACATCATCCCCTATCACATTGCGCCCCAGCAACAACATCAAGTGGAACTGGGTTTCGACAAGTCTGATGATTATGCCTAAAACTTCCGCACCGCTCGCAATTTCGAGACGAGCTAGACTCTCTGATGGAAGGGATTTGTTTCCTCTGAGGACGACTGGCTGGTCTCTTCATGACTAGCAGTAGAACCACTCTGCTGCGTACCTCCTCAAGAACCATCCAATCCTTACTGACTCCAACAGGAACAACTGGTAGAGCATATGCATGTAGTAATATTTTAGTTGTGTACCAATGGGCACAATAATCATGGCATGTCAGTAAGTTCATACGTTTGCACAGCTAATACATGTGCACACGGAAGTTGTTCAATATCAAACACCCTACATGTGCATGTCTGAGCGTGCATGTCAACGACATTGACACGGTTGTTGCCTCTCACCTCGTACATAATAAGAGAGATACCAGCTACCCTCATATATTCACCCTCCTCTAAATGCTCTTCCATTAACTTGTTTGCCCATGGTGATAGATGTAATTCTGAGTTAGCAAATAACTATCGACTCTCATAAAACCATTGCTACAAGTTTGCCCGGTAATAATCTGCTAACAATGTAACCGAAAGGAATCGCGCATGTCGCAAGCATCTATTCATCGACTCAACAATATTTGTTGTCATGATGTTATACCATCAGCCATGAAACTGTGAACGGGCCCATTTATCAACTCTAATCTCTTGAAGATAAATCGCTACTATAGGCATATACGATTCAATTTGTCGCATATAATAGTTGAAATCAGCACAGTGATATGTCCTTGCAGCTTGGGAGTATATATCCAACAAAGTCTTGTCCTTGAATGTGGCCTTCAAGTTACCCTTCAGATGATAAGTGCACAATTCATGCAGTGCATGAGAAAAACTTCTATAACAGCTCATTCAATGCTACGATGACGGTCAAAAATGAAAACAAGATCTTGGACATTTCATACTATATGCTCACGTAACTGTCTCATGAACGAGTTAAACGAGTCATCATTTTTAGAATGCCCAACTCCAAATGCCAATGGGTATATTTGTTTATTTCCATCCATACAAGAAGCCATAAACATTTTACCTCTATATTTCCCTTTCAGAAAAGATCCATCAACTACGATAACTGGCCTAATTGATGATGTAAAACCAGCAATAGAGGCCTCCATACTTAGGAAAAAGTATCTGAAATGGTTATTGTTATAAGTTTTTAAAGTCATTTTGGTCCCCAGGTTTGCTTTCTCAATCATGTACATATACTGGGGGAGTAGTGTGAATGATTCCTCATGAGATCCGTGAAGTTCTTGTAAAGCTGCCTCCTTTGCCCTCGATGCCTTGTTGTATATGATATTAACACCCAATGACTCTTAAACATCAAATACAATATCCTTCGGACGATATATTCTTGGTGCCTGAATGAATTTGCTCTTAATAGGTTTGTCAGTGACATGTGCAGTTGTCCGTTTGTGATTTAGGTGAAGTCCAACTCCAAAACATGTGTGATGGTTCTTATATTTTTTCACTTGGAAGAAATGTGAATCAACTACGTTTATGGCACGTAAACGCCATTTACAAGATTCAGCACGACATAGGACCTCAAACCTTGTTACGTTAGAGTTCCTCACCTTGAATTGAAAGTTGTATCTTAATGCCAAATTTGATAACTTCTCACGAAGCTCGGTTTTGCTATTAAACATCTGCCCAACTGCAACCTTAATCTCATCAACTATAAATGATAAAGCATCATCGTCAACTGCGGATGATGAATGCACAATAGGCGACATCCACCTAAATGTGTTAGCTCAACGATTGTCATTTTCAAAGCCCAATTAGCTTCTTGATGTATAGAATTTGCATCCATTCTCGGCTCATTATTCAACACCGGATCTTGTTGATGTCCGTATAGTGAAGGAGTAGGTGTGGAGTGAATTGGAGAAGGAATGGTAAACGACACATCCTGGTTCACATCATTCAAAATCTTCGTCTGTTCATCATTATCAAAATATGAACCGTCTACATTCTGCCCATCAACAATAAAATCATTCAAACCCTCAGCCAAATCTTCAATCCGAATAGTGCAATCATCATTCTCATCGTCACCATGCTCACTAACATCATCACTACCATCAACATAATCTTCATCACCACCGTCGTCATCATTAAAATCATCACTAGCATTATTAACATCAATATTGCCTAAACTCTCAAACTCTCTAATTCTATCAAGATGACGTACTAATCTCAATGGCATCAATGGGGGCACCCCTTCTTCATTTTCACCTAACACCCTAACTGACTCATGCCCTACATGTCGTGAATATTGCCCAAACACAATGCCAAATATCATCACTCAATTGTGGTTATGCACAAACAAGAGTGGACTCACTTAATTGGTTACTTCCACTTGCATAGCGAAACAATGAGGGATGAGAAGATCTTTATCGCCTTTGTACTGCATCGGATCCTGACCTCTGTCTTTGCTTCTCCCTATCTTCAACTTTGACAATTAATGGTGTATATGACTGTTGGTCGTCCAAAAAATATTGTATAAAAAATAAACATCTTTGTTAGTCTCAATAGGAGTCGACAATGGCGGAACACCCTTAAAAGCAAATTGAACCTCTAAACTTATGTTATACTTACGAAGATCCCAACTCATTTTAGCACTAACACAGTCAACCAACTCATTATAAGTAGCACACCTACAAATTATCAATGGCTTCGCCCTCCCACCGGTGTACAAATAACCACCATTCTCTTGCATAATCCAAGAACCATTATATAGAATAAGTATGTGTAAAGTTTTCATATCCTGCATGATAGAGACATATCATATAAGGTCCGTGGACAAAAAAGTGTTAGCCCTAAGGCTATATGATAATTTTGATGATAACAATACACATTGATTCATTGAGATTAACTAATATATTTATTTATGTGCAAGAATAAGATTATTGAAATAATTATAAAATCAAGAAGGGGTTTAATAAAATGAAGTGTTGAAGCTTAGGAGAAGACTACATGTTAAAGGCACCAAAGTTTAAGAACAAGGTTTGATTCAAGGAATGTGACACATGAGCAATGTTTAATCAATTGGTCATATATTTTTCTACAAATGTCAAAATGATGTGATTCTTAAGCCTTTGGAAAGCTTACTTAATTTATAACATTTTATATGTTTTAAAGAAATTCAAATTTCAAATGGAAGGTTGACATCTGTCTCTTATACACATCTAGATGTGTATAAGAGACAGCATGAGCACCGAATACTCCTTTGGACATATCTTGAGTTAGAAAAATCAAAATGACTTGATTCTTGTGGCATTGGAAAGATGACTTAATATAGAACATTTTATATGTTTTGAAAAAATTCAAATTTCAAACAGAAGGCCGACATAATTGACATGCAATTTGGTGGACTGACACAGAGAAGAAAAATAAACTCACATAAGCACCGAATGGTGTTTTGGCCATATCTTAAGATAGAGATATCCAATTACTTTGATTCTTAATGTTGTGGAAATCTTCTTCCAAATATGAAGATCTTTTCTGTTTGAAGAAAATTCAAAGTCAAAGGAAGGCTTGACAGGAATTATCATCAATGTCAGTGGACAGACACATGGAAGAAAAATCAAGTCACTTGAGCACCGATGGTGTTTTGGCCATATCTGGAGCGGACAGGATATCCAATAATGACTTGGTTCTTGATGACGTTGGAAATGCTTATTCAATTTTACAGATCTTTTATGTTTTTTAGATTTTCAAATTTCAAACAGAACATTGACAAAAATGACAGACAAGATTACGGTTTTTATGGTGGATAGAAAATTTGGAGTTGGTGTCTTCACTTGATTAAGTTCATCTTATTTGCCTATAAAAGGAGCCCTTCTCCCATGCATGCATTTAAAAAAAAAGACAAGAGCAAGAGAAGCATTTATCAAGCAAAAAAAAAAAAAAACACAAGAGAAATATCAAGTCTATAGAGCTTTTATATTATTTATCTACTCTTTAAAGAGAGTTATACTTTTGTTGTAAAAATTATCTTTGTTCTTATATTGTGGTGAGAGTAAGATATTCTTGTAAAGGATAATAGTTATCCTTGAGAGAACTCTTTCCTGAGTGAGGTGTTCATTCAAGGAAGGAACTCTTGGTGTGGTGTTATCAAGAGTTGAAGGGAAAAAAGTCTTGGTGAAGTTGTTCATCAAGCAAGTTGTAAAGTATTCTACAACCTTAGTGGATAAGCTAGCTTGTTTGGATGGAGCTAGGAGCCCTGTGTGATCGTAGGCAAGTTTGCGAACCACGTAAATTGAGTTTGCACTCTCTCTTATCCTATACTTCTTTACATTACTTGCACTTGAGATTATTATTATTGCTACTCTTGATTGCATCTTAGAATAACTTTCTTTTCATTCTTCTTCCACTTCTTATTTCAAAAGAAAAAAGTGAAATAATTTTTATCTTCAAGATAAGTTTTATAAATCCATTTCGATAAATAAAAACCCAATTAACCCCCTCTCTTGGGTTGCCATACCTGGGTCAACAAGTGGTATCAGAGCAAGGTTGCTCAATTTTTTAAATCTTAATCGATTTTTGAGCTATGGCAACTTTTAATTTAACTTCATATGTTGAGGGACTTTCTATCTCTAGACCTCCATTTTTTAATGGAAGTGATTACTCTTATTGGAAAACTAGAATGAGTATTTTTCTTGAAATCTTTTGATTATGATTTGTGGTCTATTATTTTGGAAGGACCTTTTGTTCCTACCAAAATTGAAAATGGGGAAAGCATGCTTAAAGAACCTAAAGAGTTTAGTGAAGATGATAAAAAGAAATTGAGTTTGAATGCTTAAGCTATGAATGTGTTATATTATGCTCTAGATAGAAATGAGTTTAATAGAATATCTTCTTGTTCTACGACACAAGAAATATGGCACACACTTGAAGTAACTCATGAAGGAACTAGTCAAGTTAAAGAATCCAAAATTAGTATGCTAGTTCATAGTTATGAGCTTTTTAAGATGAAATTGGATGAATCAATTTCTGAAATGTTACTAGATTTACGGATATTATTAATAGTTTGAAATCTCTTGGTAAATCTTATTCTAATGTTGAAATGGTGAGAAAGATTCTTAGGTGTCTACCAAAATCTTGGGAGCCAAAGGTGACGGCAATTCAAGAAGCAAAGGACCTCACCAAACTACAATTAGAAGAACTTATGGGTTCTCTCATGACTCATGAAATCACCTTGAAGGAGAACGAAGAAGATTTCAAGGAAAAGAAAAATATCGCTTTCAAATCTTCAACAAAAGAAGATGATGAGTCCAACGATGAAGGAGATGATGAAGATCTTGCATTCATCACAAGAAAGCTAAAAAGGATGATTAGAAGAAACCAAGGATTCAAGAAGAACTCTAGAATGGAGTACAAAGGGCAAAGCTCAAAGCAAGATAAGAAAAATGATCAAGTCATTTGCTATGAGTGCAAGAAACCGGGACATGTAAAGATGGATTGTCCTTACTTCAAAAGTCAAAACAAGAAATCCAAAGCAATGAAAGCCACAAATTGGGATGATAGTGAAGCTAGCTCTACCAAAGAAGAAGATTGCGAAGTGGCAAACATGTGCTTCATGGCTTTAAGTGAAGATGAGGTAAGTATTCTAACTATGATCCTAAACTTTCATATGATGAATTACTTGAAGCATTCCAAAATTTACATGTGCAAGTTGATAAGCAAAATTCAAAAATCAATGCTTTCAAAAAGAGGTCAAAAATAATGTTATCTCATTTAGAAGAGTTGGTGGAAATAAATGAAGCTTTAGAAAATGAAAATGAAATTTTAAAGCAAAAGGATTTTGAAAGTTTGGAAAGCCAAATACATTTATTAAAAACTGAAAATGACATTTTACAACAAAAGGATTTTGATAAATTGGAGAAAGAAAATGTTATTTTGAAAAAGGAAAATAATGACTTAAGAAATGTTGTTGATAGTTTTACAAAAAGCACAAAAAAATTGAATTCTATGTTACAAAACCAAAGGTGTGTTTTTGATAAAAGAGGGTTAGGATATAAAAGTCATAAAAATCAAAAGTATTTTAAAAACTATTTTGTTCATGCATCTTCTAGGAATAATCCTAATCATTCATGTAACTTATTGTCTCTGGAAGAAAGGACACAAAGTGCATTCTTGCTATCTTAAGGAGAAACTCCCTCTAATTTGAAACAAATATGGGTTCTAAAAAGTACCATAACTAACCCCCAAAGACCCAAGAACTTTTGGGTACCAAAGAGTTACTCCTTGAATGTTGATTGTAGAGACAAAGGAGTGGCAAACACAAATGGTACTTAGATAGTGGATGCTCAAGGCATATGACCGGAGATGCCTCCAAATTTTCAAGATTAATCATGAAGAAAGGAGGATATGTGACCTTCGGTGATAATGCCAAAGGAAGGGTAATCGGACATGGTGATATTTGTAACCCTTCTTTACCTATTATTAAAGATGTTTTGCTTGTTCATGGTTTAAAACATGATTTGATTAGCATTAGTCAATTGTGTGATAAGGGATATTTTATTACTTTTGAGCCTAATAGATGTGTGATTAAGGATGTTAGTAACAATAAGACATTATTTATTGGTAATAGATGTGGTAATATTTATACAAATGATATTGATGTTAATGATCATGTAGAAAAGTGTTTCATTGTTAATCATGATGCTTTGTTATGGCATAGAAGATTAGGTCATGCTAGCATGGACACAATTTCAAAAATTTCTAAAAATGATTTAGTTGATGGTCTTCCAAAAATAAAATTTGAAAAGGATAAGATTTGTGATGCTTGTCAATTTGGAAAACAAGTGAGAACTTCTTTTAAACAAAAGAAATTTATTTCAACAAATAAACCTCTACAATTACTTCATTTGGATTTATTTGGACCATCAATAACTCAAAGCCTTGGTGGAAAGTATTGTGTTTTTGTTATTGTGGACGATTATTCAAGATTCACTTGGGTATTATTCTTGAAAACTAAAAAAATGAGGCCATACAAGCTTTTTCAAAATTTGCAAAAAGAGTCCAAAATCAAAAAGGGTATTCTATTGTGTCCATTAGAAGTGATCATGAAGTAGACAATATTGCATTTGAAAATCTCTGTGATGAAAATGGTTTTGAACATAATTTTTCCTCACTTAGAACTCCACAACAAAATGGTGTTGTTGAAAGGAAAAATAGGACTATCCAAGAAATAGCTAGGACCATGTTACTTGAAAATAATTTGCCAAAATATTTTTGGGCTGAAGTCGTTAATACCGCATGCTTTATAATCAATAGAGTCCATATTAGAGCTTTAATAAAGAAAACTCCTTATGAACTTTGGAAAAGAAGAAAACCCAACATTGGATTTTTTAAAGTTTTTGGATGTAAATGTTTTATTTTAAACACCAAGGATAACCTTGGAAAATTTGATGCAAAAGCCGATGTTGAAATTTTTGTTGGCTACTCTAACCATAGTAAAGCATATAGAGTTTTTAACAAAAAGACTCTTACTATTGAAGAATCTATGCATGTTGAATTTGATGAAACTAATGTTATTTCTTCAAAGAATTTAGATGATGATATTGTTGAGGTAGAAAGGCAAATCAAGGAATCAAGGCTTGATGAAAAGAGCCAAGATGAATTACAACTTCAACAAGAAAAGCTTGAGGAAGTAAATGATTCTTCCCAAGAATTACCAAAAGGAATGGAGGTATGCAAAAGCTCACCCTAAAGATCTCATTATTGGTGAACCATCATAAGGTATGAAAACTAGATCTTCTTTTAAGAACTTTTGTAATCATTTTGCTTTTGTCTCTCAATTTGAACCAAAATCTTTTAAAGAAGCCGAAAATGATGAAAGTTGGATTTTGGCTATGCAAGAAGAATTGAATCAATTTGAAAGAAATCAAGTTTGGGAATTAGTCCCTAGACCCAAAAATCATTCTATTATAGGCACTAAATGGATTTTTAGAAATAAAGTAGATGAAAATGGCACCATTATTAGAAACAAAGCTAGACTTGTTGCTCAAGGATACAATCAAGAAGAAGGTATTGATTATGAGGAAACCATTGCACCGGTTGCTAGATTAGAATCAATTAGAATGTTGTGTGCATTTGCATGTTATAAAAATTTTACATTATATCAAATGGATGTCAAAAGTGCATTTTTAAATGGTTACATTATGGAGGAAGTATATGTAGAGCAACCTCTTGGTTTTCAAAATCATGATTTTCCAAACCATGTTTTCAAACTCAAAAAGGCACTTTATGGCTTGAAACAAGCACCAAGAGCATGGTATGATAGATTGAGCAAATTTCTCATTGATAATGGTTTCGAAATAAAAAAAGTTGATACTACTCTTTTTGTTAAAACAAAAAATAATGATTTATTAATTGTTCAAATCTATGTTGATGATATTATATTTGGTGCTACTAATGTCTCTATGTGTGAGGAATTTTTCCAAGTGCATGCAACAAGAATTTGAAATGAGCTTAATGGGAGAATTAAATTTCTTCCTTGGACTTCAAATCAAGCAATCAATCGATGGGATCTTCATTAATCAAGCTAAATACCGAGGTATGATTGGCTTGGTGAGGTAACAAAATATCGAGGTATGATTGGCTCTCTTTTGTATTTAACTGCTAGTAGACCTGATATTATGTTTAGTGTGTGTATGTGTGCTAGATTTCAATCTTGTCCAAAGGAATCTCACCTTAAAGCTGTCAAAAGGATATTTAGATATCTTCTTGGAACCATAAATCTAGGTCTTTGGTATCCTAAGTGTGATAATTTTGATCTAATTAGTTATTCCGATGCGGACTTTGCTGGAAGTCTTCTTGATAGAAAGAGCACTAGTGGCTCTTGCCATTTTCTAGGACATGCATTAGTCTCATGGTTTAGTAGAAAACAAAATTCTGTTGCCTTATCAACCGCGGAAGCCGAGTATATTGCAGTAGGAAGTTGTTGTGCACAATCTCTTTGGATGAAACAAATTTTAAAAGATTATGGTGTGGTATTTGATCATATTCCCATCAAATGTGACAATACAAGTGCCATCAACATTTCAAAAAATCCCATACAACACTCTAGGACTAAGCATATAGAGATTAGACATCATTTTATTAGAGATCATGTGCAAAAAGGTAATATTTCTTTAGAATTTGTTCCCACCGATAAACAATTAGCCGATATATTTACTAAACCCCTTAGTCAAGATAGATTTTGCATAATTAGAAGAGAATTAGGCATGTTGGATATTCTTAATTTTGCTTTAATAAGATAATCTTTGAATGGTAGCATATGTTAAGGGGGAGAATATATTTAGGGGGAGCAATTAATTTGATTACATCTTTTTGATGATAACAAAAGGGGGAGAAACAGTTGGATTGCTTATATTCATAACAAGTGCCATTTTTTTTGTTTATTCTTGATTTTATTTTCATTCTTTATTTTAGATATTATTTGAAAGCAATCAATGGTTTGTCATCATCAAAAAGGGGGAGATTGTTAGCCCTAAGGCTACATGATAATTTTGATGATAACAATATACATTGATTCATTTGGATTTACTAACATGTTTATTTATGTGCAAGAGTAATATCATTGAAATAATTGTAAAATCAAGAAGAGGCTTATTAAAATGAAGTGTTGAAGCTAAGAAAAAGACTGCATGTTAAAGGCACCAAAGTTTAAGAACAAGGTTTAATTCAAGGAATGTGACACATGAGCAATGTTAAATCAATTGGTTATATATTTCTCTAGAGATGTCCAAATGATGTGATTCTTGAGACTTTGGAAAGCTTACTCAATTTATAACATTTCATATGTTTTAAATAAATTTAAATTTCAAGTGTAAGGTTTTCCAAATCATCATGCAAGTTGAAAGACAAATAGAAGTAGCTGACATGAGCACCAAATACTCTTTTGGACATATCTTGAGCTAGAAAAATCAAAATGACTTGATTATTATGGCATTAGAAATAGGACATAATGAGGCACATTTCATATGTTTTGAAGAAATTCAAATTTCAAATGAAATGCTGACATAATTGACATGCAATTCGGTGGACTGACACAAGGAAGAAAAATCAACTCACATGAGCATCAAATGGTTTTTTGGCCATATCTTAAGATAGAGATATCCAAGTTCTTTGATTCTTAATGTTTTGGAAGGCTTGTTCAAATATGCAGATATTTTATGTTTTAAAGAAATTCAAATTTCAAACGGAATGCTGACAGAATTATCATTCAATTTGGTGGACTGACACAAGGAAGAAAAATCAAATCACATGAGCACCGAATGGTGTTTTGCCCATATCTTGAGCTAAAGATACCCAAATGACTTGATTCTTGATGCGTTGGAAAGCTTATTCAAATATGCATATTTTTTTGTTTTGCAGATTTTCAAATTTCAAACAGAACATTTACAAAAATGGTAGACAATATTATAGTTTTTATGGTGAGCAGAAAATTTGGAGATGGTGTATTCACTTGATTAAGTTCATCCTATTTGCCTATAAAAGGAGCCCTTCTCCCATGCATGCATTCAGAAAGACAAGAGCAAGAGAAGCATCTATCAAGCAAAAATTAAGAGAAATATCAAGTCTAGAGAGCTTTTATATTCTTTATCTACTCCTTGAAGAGAGTTATACTTTTGTTGTAAAAATTATCCTTGTTCTTGTATTGTGGTGAGAGTGAGATATTCTTGTAAAGGATAATAGTTATCCTTGAGAGAACTCTTGTTGTTGTTATCAAGAGTTGAAGGAAGTTTCCTTGGTGAGGTTGTTCATCAAGAAGAACTCTTGGTGTGGTGTTATCAATAGTTGAAGAAGTTGCCTTGGTGAGGTTGTTCATCAAGAAGAACTCTTGGTGTGGTGTTATCAAGAGTTGAGGAAAGTTGCCTTAGTGAGGTTGTTCATCAAGAAGAACTCTTGGTGTGGTGTTTATCAAGGGTTGAAGGAAGTTGCCTTGGTGAGGTTGTTCATCAAGAAGAACTCTTGGTGTGGTGTTATCAAGAGTTGGAAGAAAAAGTCGTGGTAAGGTTGCTCATCAAGCAAGTTGTAAAGATTTCTACAACTTAGTGGAAAGCTTAGCTCATGGAGCTAGGAGCCTGTGGACATAGGCAAGGTTTGCCGACCCACGTAAATTGAGTTTGCACTATCTCTATCCCTATCTCTTTATATTTACTTGCACTTGTGATTTTTCGTTATTGTTATTCTTTTGATTGCAATCTATTTTCATCTTCTTCACCTTTATTCTCACAGAAATAGTTAAATAATTTTGATCTTTCAAGAAAAGTTTTGTAAATCCGTTTTTATAAATAACAACCCAATTCACCCCCTCTCTTGGGTTGCCATACCTGGGTCAACAAGAGGTAGCCTCGGGTTGATGGGTTGTGTGTCAACAGCTGCACATGTGGGAGGTAGTCAAGTGTTAGGAGTTATTCCTAAAGCTTTGGCCATCGAAAGCATCGTTGGAAAAACGGTTGGGACGGAGTTACAGGTCTCCTCTATGCATGAACGCATGGCACATATGCTCATCAATTCAGATGACTTTATTGCTTTACTAGGTGGCTTTGGCACTCTTGAAGAAATTTTTCAAATTGCCTCTTGGGCTCAACTGAATCTCCATAAAAAACCCATAGGTTTGTTGAATGTTAAAAATTTCTTTGATCCTTTGATAAGTTTTGTTGATGCAGCTTTGGAACAAAATTTTATCCCTCATTCAGCGAGAAAGATCCTTGTTTCTGCCACTTCTGCTGGTGAGTTACTTGACAAATTACAAGAAGTTGAGTATGAACCTGACCCAGCTAGTACTCAAATTAATTGGGCAGGAGGGCAAAACAAAAAGTGCAACTTGGATTTGAATCTCCGTTTGTAATTTTTTTCTTCTTATCCTTTATTTTATTTTATTTTA
>SNVD02012501.1:0-69512 GCA_013180625.2 Boswellia sacra | reverse complement strand
TGGTCCTAGCCATTTCTTGGATAGTCCTATTTTTCCTCTCAACAACATCATTTTGTTGTGGAGTTCTAGGTGAGGAAAAATTATGCTTAAAACCATTTTTATCACAAATATTTTCAAATGCAACATTGTCTACTTCACCACCATGATCACTCCTAATGGACACAATAGAATACCCTTTTTGATTTTGGACTTTTTTTGCAAATTTTTAAAAAGCTTGTATGGCCTCATTTTTAGTTTTCAAGAATAATACCCAAGTGAATCTTGAATAATCATCCACAATAACAAAAACATAATACTTTCCACCAAGGCTTTGAGTTCTTGATGGTCCAAATAAATCCAAATGAAGTAATTGTAGAGGTTTATTTGTTGAAATAAATTTCTTTTGTTTAAAGAAGTTCTCACTTGTTTTTCAAATTGACAAGCATCACAAATCTTATCCTTTTCAAATTTTATTTTTGGAAGACCATCAACTAAATCATTTTTAGAAATTTTTTGAAATTGTGTCCATGCTAGCATGACCTAACCTTCTATGCCATAACCAAGCATCATCATTAACAATGAAACAATTTTCTACATGATCATTAACATCAATATCAATTGTATAATATTACCACATCTATTACCAACAAATAATGTCTTATTGTTACTAACATCCTTAATCACACATCTATTAGGCTCAAAATCAACAAAATATCCCTTATCACATAATTGACTAATGCTAATCAAATTATGTTTCAAACCATGAACAAGCAAAACATTTTCAATAATAGGTAAAGAAGGGTTACCAATATCACCATGTCCGATTACCCTTCTTTTGGCATTATCACCGAAGGTCACATATCCTCCTTTCTTCATGATTAATCTTGAAAATTTGGAGGCATCTCCGGTCATATGCCTTGAGCATCCACTATCTAAGTACCACTTGTGTTTGCCAATTTGTCTCTACAATCAACATTCAAGGAGTAACTTTTTGGTACCCAAAAGTTCTTGGGTCCTTGGGGTTAGTTATGGCACTTTTTGGAACCCATATTTGTTTCAAATTAGGATTTCTCTTAATATAGCAAGAATGCACTTTGTGTCCTTTTCTTCCACAATAAGTACATGAATGATTAGGATTATTCCTAGAAGATGCATGAGCAAAATAATTTTTAAAATACTTTTGATTTTTATGAGTTTATATCCTAAACCTCTTTTATCAAAAACACACCTTTGGTTTTGTAACATAGAATTCAAATTTTTTGTGCTTTTTGTAAAACTATCAACAATATTTCTTAAGTCATTATTTTCCTTTTTCAAAATAGCATTTTGTTTCTCTAATTTATCAAAATCCTTTTGTTTTAAAACGTCATTTTCAGTTTTTAATAAATGTATTTGACTTTTCAAACTTTCAAAATCTTTTTGCTTTAAAATTTCATTTTCATTTTCTAAAGCTTCATTTATTTCTACCAACTCTTCTAATTGAGATAACATGATTTTTGCCTTTTTTTTGAAAGCATTGATTTTGAATTTTGCTTATCAACTTGCACATGTAAATTTTGGAATGCTTCAAGTAATTCATCATATGAACGTTTAGGATCATAGTTTAGAATACTTACCTCATCTTCACTTAAAGCCATGAAGCACATGTGCCACTTCGTCAATCTTCTTCTTCGGTGGAGCTACTTCACTATCATCCCAATTTGTGGCTTTCAATTGCTTTGGATTTCTTGTTTTGACTCTTGAAGTAAGGACAATCCATCTTACATGCCTGGTTTCCTTGCACGTCGTAG
This sequence comes from Boswellia sacra, assembly GCA_013180625.2. Taxonomy (NCBI): domain Eukaryota; kingdom Viridiplantae; phylum Streptophyta; class Magnoliopsida; order Sapindales; family Burseraceae; genus Boswellia; species Boswellia sacra. The sequence continues at coordinate 67,743 of SNVD02012501.1, read as the reverse complement.
CAAATGAACTTGATCATTTTCTTATCTTGCTTTGAGCTTTGCCCTTTGTACTCCCTTCTAGCTTCTTCTTGAATCCTTGCTTTCTCCAAACCTAATCATCCTTTTTAGATTTCTTGTGATGAATGCAAGATCTTCATCATCTCCTTCGTCGTCGGATCATCTTCTTTTGTTGAAGATTTGAAAGCGATATTTTTCTTTTTCTTGAAATCTTCTTCATTCTCCTTCAAGGTGATTTCATGAGTCATGAGATAACCTATAAGTTCTTCTACTAGTAGTTTGGTGAGGTCCTTTGCTTCTTGAATTGCCGTCACCTTTGGCTCCCAAGATCTTGGTAGACACCTAAAAATCTTTCTCACCATTTCAACATTAGAATAAGATTTACCAAAAGATTTCAAACTATTAATAATATCCGTAAATCTAGTAAACATTTCAGAAATTGATTCATCCGATTTCATCTTAAAAAGCTCGTAACTATGAACTAGCATACTAATTTTGGAACCTTTAACTTGACTAGTTCCTTCATGAGTTACTTCAAGTGTGTGCCATATTTCTTGTGCCGTAGAACAAGTAGATATTCTATTAAACTCATTTCTATCTAGAGCACAATACAACAAATTCATAGCTTTAGCATTCAAACTCAATTTCTTTTTATCATCTTCACTAAACTCTTTAGGTTCTTTAAGCATGCATTCCCCATTTTCAATTTTGGTAGGAACAAAAAGTCCTTCCAAAACAATAGACCACAAATCATAATCAAAAGATTTCAAGAAAATACTCATTCTAGTTTTCCAATAAGAGTAAACACTTCCATAAAAAAATGGAGGTCTAGAGATAGAAAGTCCCTCAACATATGAAGTTGAATTAAAAGTTGTCATAGCTCAAAAATCGATTAAGATTTAAAAAATGAGCAACCTTGCTCTGATACCACTTGTTGACCCAGGTATGGCAACCCAAGAGGGGGGGTGAATTGGGTTTTTATTTATCAAAACGGATTTGTAAAACTTTTCTTTAAAGATCAAAATTATTTAACTCTTTCTTTGAGAATAAAGGTGAAGAAGATGAAAATAGAATGCAATCAAGAGAATAACAATAATGAACAATCACAAGTGCAAGTAAATATAAAGAGATGGGGATAGAGAGAGTGCAAACTCAATTTACGTGGTTCGGCAAACCCTGCCTACGTCCATGGGCTCCCAGCTCCACGAGCTAAGCTTTCCACTAAGTTGTAGAAATATTTACAACTTGCTTGACGAACAACCTTACCAAGACTTTTTCCTTCAACTCTTGATAACACCATACCAAGAGTTCTTCTTGATGAACAACCTCACCAAGGCAACTTCCTTCAACCCTTGATAACACCACACCAAGAGTTCTTCTTGATGAACAAACTCACCAAGATAACTTTCTTCAACTCTTGATAACACCACACCAAGAGTTCTTCTTGATGAACAAACTCACCAAGGAAAGAGTTCTCTTAAGGATAACTTTTATCCTTTACAAGAAGATCTCACTCTCACCACAACACAAGAACAAAGTAAATTTTTACAACAAAAGTACAACTCTCTTTAAAGAGTAGATAAAGAATATAAAACTCTCTAGATTTGATATTTCTCTTGTTTTTTGCTTGATAAAATGCTTCTCTTGCACTTGTTGAATGCATGGGAGAAGGGCTTCTTTTATAGGCAAATGGGAAGAACTTAATTAAGTGAAGACACTGACTCCAAATTTTCTCCCCACCATAAAAACCGTAATCTTCTCTGCCATTTTTGTCAATGTTCTGTTTGAAATTTGAAAATATTCAAACATGAAAGATCTGTACAATTGAATAAGCTTTCCAACGCATCAAGAACCAAGTCATTTGGATATCTGTAGCTTAAGATATAGCCAAAACACTATTCAGTGCTCATGTGACTTGAATTTTCTTCCTTGTGTCAGTCCACCGAATTGAATGATAATTCTGTCAGCCTTTCATTTGAAATTTGAATTTCTTCAAAACATAAAAAATCTGTATATTTCAATAAGATTTCCAAAACATTAAGAATCAAAGCATTTGGATATCTCTATCTCAAGATATGGACAAAACATCATTCGGTGCTCATATGAGTTGATTTTTCTTCTCTGTGTCAGTCCACCAAATTTCATGTCAATTATGTCAGCCTTTCCATTTGAAATTTGAATTTCTTCAAAACATATGAAATGTGCCTCATTATGTCCTCTTTCCAATGCCATAAGAATCAAGTCATTTTGATTTTTCTAGCTCAAGATATGTCCAAAAGAGTATTCGGTGCTCATGTCAGCTGCTTCCATTTGTCTTTCAACTTGCATGATGATTTGGACAACCTTGCACTTGAAATTTGAATTTCTTTAAAACATATGAAATGTTATAAATTGAGTAAGCTTTCCAAAGGCTCAAGAATCACGTCATTTGGACATTGTAGAGAAATATATGACCAATTGATTGAACATTGCTCATGTGTCACATTCCTTGAATCAAACCTTGTTCTTAAACTTTGGTGCCTTTAACATGTAGTCTTCTCCTTAGCTTCAACACTTCATTTTAATAAGCCTCTTCTTGATTTTACAATTATTTCAATGATATTACTCTTGCACATAAATAAACATGTTAGTAAATCACAATGAATCTATGTGTATTGTTATCATCAAAATTATCATGTAGCCTTAGGGCTAACAAGCTGTAATATAAAATTGTGTGAATGATAAGATACTGGTTTAAAATGAAAAATATAGAGAGGGGCTACCAATATATGATGTGTGAAAGCCATCATTGAGAGTAACCTTAGGATATCTGAGAAATATGCTGAAGTCACTCACTCAAATGAAAAGGGCTAGCTCTATATTGTGTAAAAGCTACTGTATTCATAATCTAATGTGATTAATTCATAATATGTCAAAATAATATTTTTGACATCTCAATCAGTTGAAAAGATAAATGAAAATAGCTTTCATCTGAAAATAATAAACAGCTCTAAAATATTCTTTCTTAGAACGATTCATATGATATTTAGATATTGTTGTTATGTTAAATTTAACCATTTTTTGTTATGTTTTTCATATCATATGATGCTTTTTGTACCTATCCAAAATTTAACTTTTTTTGTGTGTCTATGTGTCAAAATGCCATGTCAGCCTTATTGAATTGAGGGGATAAACTTCAGTGGCGGAAATCCTAACTCTATTAGAATTTCTTATTTTAATGGAAGTCAAATTTTGAATTCTTGTTCATTAATGATATTTATTAAGTTGTTTTGGAAAGGGATTGAAAATTAACCTTAGTGGGAAACAAAAATATATCAAAAATCAGCCGAGAATATCATGAAAATAGTTATGGTATTTTCTGTTCATGCCATACTCAATCAATAGTTTCTCCACTCTCTCTCGTCTTGCTTCACTCTGTTCTGAAAAAATTTTGTAGTCTTGAAACCCTAACAATGGCGACAACTTCTGATTCTTCAAAGACCACTAGTTCCTCATCTTCCCAACATGACTCTGGTTACAACAATAGCAACAGTGCTTAGTCGTCTCACTCGCAACAACCTCATGCAAAGATCCCGATTAATCTTGTTATGAGTGAAGACAAGTTAATTCGAGTCAAGAAGATGAAAGACAAGGTGAAACCAAAGTTTAACAAATTCCTCACAGTAGCCATTAAGCAGAAATTCTTGAAGTATACGTCAAAGATAAAGTTACAAATGGAAAGGCCAGTGAAACTAACCGACTTCAACAAATAATTGTTTGATTGAACCCCTGTGAAGTCTTTAATTCAAGAGCTTTATGCAAATATCACCACTTTCATTGATGATCCGAAAAGCTATTATTATCACAAAGCGTATTGTAAAGGAAAGTTTGTGAAATTCTCACCAAATGTCATCAACACATTCTTTGATATACCAATAGGTAGTTTGCACTCAGTGGATGAAAAATCTAATAGGGTAGTTGTCATTAAGGAGTTAACAGGTCGTGGAGATATAGATTGGAATCCTATAGATGGAATAGATGAACAATATCTTAAAAAGAAGTATAGGGTGCTGCATAAAATTGCTCAATTTAACTGGTTTCCCTCATCACATCAAAACCAGGTCAGGGAAGATAGAGTAAAATTTCTATTCTGTTTGGGGACCAATAGACCGATTAATCTAGATTTATGAATTTATCGAATGATTGTTTAGATTGCACCATATCAATCTGACTACCATTTGCTTGTCTTTCCTTGTTTAATCCAAGGCATCTTAGCACAAAATGGTATTCCCATTAGCCCCAAAGAAGACACTGAAATTTTGTCCAAATCCATCACAAAAGCATTTCTACATCGATTGCATTATAAATCTGATCTACCTACACCTGAACCAAAATCAAGGAGAGTCCGAAAAAATCCCATGAGTAATGTGGAACAACAACTTGCTTTGATCAATTCTGTTTTGACTGCTATTGTGCAAGATCTTAAAGACATCAAAGCAAAGTAGTCTATTTTGGAGGCAAAGCTTGCAGGACAATCTGATGCTGCAGAAGAACCACAGCCTATGAAAACTGAAAATGTGGTTCATGAGCAGTCTACTAAGCACATGCCAGAGACTGATGCACCACTGCCTACAGCAGTTAAGCCAATACCTGCAGAAGATCAAGCTGAACAACCTACTATTGAGATTGACATAATAGCAGCAAAGAAGATGAAGAAAAAGAAATCCAAGAAGAAAGCAAAGGGAACTGAGTTGAAGGGAAAGAAGAAGGTTAAAGTGGTGAAGAAAACGTCTGATAGGAGGAAGAAGAAACTTGAATTAATAGTCCTAATACTGAGGGATGAGTCCTTGTCAGATGAACCAACACAAGCAGAACCTGAAATGACATTGCCTTCACCACCTGTTGAGGAAGAACCTCATGTTTCTCTAGTCCTTGAAGCAAACTATCATGACTTTCCACCATCACCACAGTCACTTACATATGAAGCAGAAACCACACCACATGTAGAACACACCTAGAAAGTCCTTCCTACAGCAAACACAATAGAACCAGCCATAGCACTCTCATCTATACTTACAGAAGAATCACTGGTACCTCCACAACACCCTGTTGTTGAGTTACAAACAACAGAAGCTAGTGCTAAACGTTTTGATAAGGAAATACGCAACAATTATGCTGAAGTACTGCCACTTCCTCATAGACAACTGAAGCACAGCCCACTTCTATACCCACTAAACAGCCTACACCCACTACTACTAGAAAAATATTCAAAATAAAGGCTGGAAGGTTCAAGAAGTGCTCTGGCAGTTCTTCTTCCCCACTTGTTCGCAAGTCTCCTTGACTGCATTAGCTTTTGCAACTTGTTCCAAAATTAAGGGGGAGAAGAAGTTTCTAAGTTTTTGATATACCTATTTTCTAATTTTTTATGTTGCTAGTTATATTTCTGTTTGATATTTTTTGCCTATTTTCTTAAGGGCAGTATATAAGAAATAAGGGGGAGTAAGGACTTTTTATGCTTTGACGATTTTCTGCTTTATGTTTTTAACTTATTTCTTTATTGTGTTATTTGTTATTATCTGCCTATGTCATTTGATGTATGGATTTTTTTGTTATTTGCTCTTATCATGATTTGGTTGAAGTGTTGTTTGACATGTTTGTCAACTTCACTTTATGGTGTTTTGCAGGATATATGCATTCAGACCTTGTTCTGTTATGTGCTTTGTAACTGTATACTATTATTATTTCTTTAAGCATGATATTTCTATTTGCTAGATTATGATTGTTTATAGTTATGTCTGACTTATCTTTGTGTGATTTTTCTTTGATCAAAAATAATTTGGTGTTTTCATTACAAGTTGCCAAAAATGGGAGGATTGTTGGTGTAACATTTGACACAATTGTATGTGTCATGCACATGATAATTTTAACCAACTTGTGATAAAACTAGAATGTTATTTTATTTCTTATTTCACTGTTTCTAGAAGTATATTTTAGAAAGTATTTGATTCATAATAAATATCCTCTTAGATTAAGACATTATTTTGTATCCTAGTTAAAATAGGAGAATATTTATTTGTGCCCTCATTTCTTTAGGAGTTACTTATATCACTTCCTATTATATTTATCTTTATCCCATAAGAGTTTGATTAGGATTTTTATAGGATTTTAAGGAGATATCAATCAGGCATCCTAATATATATATATATAACGTTATGTTTACATAATATATATATGTTGGTTAGGTAAGTCTATGTCATGGCATTCCAAGAATTAAAAGGAGAGCTTCAACAAAAATTGGAATGCTTCATTGATTTGATTTTATGAGTCTTTTATTCATGTATGAGAGGTTGTAATCGTACATGAATATTTTGTTAGGTCCGTCTAAGTTAGTATACACTTGAGAGAACTTGAGAGTTAAGTGTTTATATAATTCAGTGTCAGACATCGTGGTTATGATTTACTTAATAGTGTGTTGTTAAGTTATCAGCGACAGAGAGTGACAGTGTCACTATAGTTTAATATCTTGACGAGATTTTATTTTACAAAGATTAGATAAGTGTGTGAGAGCGAGTTAGCACTGTAAACGATGCTAAAGATTGTACAAACAAGAGTTTAGTGAATTGCAGCTCTAAGGCTGTCCGTGGATGTAGGTTTTATAACCGAACCACGTAAAATCCTCATATGCCAATTTACTTTATAGTTTACTGTTATATTACTTATACTGCATACTTCCAGAACTTACAAGTTCAATTTCCAAAGTTCACCAGTTAGTCAATATTATTTCATAAGTTTGAAACACCTAAAATACTTTATTCAATGATTCAAAGAATCAAGGTTAAAAGTTCAAACCAAAACGAATAATAAAATTAACATAAACATGTGAGAAAGTGAATGATTGGTGGTTATGCATGAAGTGGTGCTGGTGAGGCCATGAACAACTGAGCTTAAGAATGTCCCAATGCAGGTGAGGCAGCTATGAGCATGTGGTGGTGTGTGGTGATGTGTAAGGACTAAGGCATGATTAGTGGTGCACATGGGTCAGGTCGGGTCGGGTTTTGTCGAACCTGGCTCAATCCGATGATGCATCGAGTTATAGAAATTAAACACGTGGTAGGGTTTCTAGAAGCATAAACCCAACATACAACCCGTTACCTCATGTCGGGTCGGGTTGGTCAGGTCAATCGGGTTAGACTAAGTCCAATTTTACGGTTTTCTCAAATCATTTATCAGTATAATTGTTAAACCCATATATAGTTTAAAGGGTATATTATACACAAAATAAGACCTATTGACATAAATAAGGCAATATTATATACAAAATAAGGCTTATTAACATGAATTTAAAACTTTTAAAGCCTTTAATATATTTTAGGCTTAAGATCAAAGGTCACTTCTTCAACTTCAAGGGTGCCTTCAACTTCTAGGTGCTCTGGTTAGGAAAGGGAAGTACTAGATTTAGAAGTCATAATATCTGAGACAGTAACAACCCAAATCATATATATTAGTTCGCTCATTTTAAAAGTCATAACCACAAAGGGTACTATATAAAAAATATTATAAAAAATAAAAAGATAACCATCAAATAAACAAATATATATTACTGATTTTAAACTAACCCAAACCATATATATATTACTGATTTTAGTTTATACAAATTCAAATCATCACTATTTGAAATTACTTTCCTTATGATAAATACTACTTCTTGAAGCCATATTTGTCAATTATTATAACCACAATTAAATTAAATGGCTTGTATCACATGCAAAAGAAAAGAGTACTTAAGACATAACGCATTGACAAATAAGCATACTTGAAACTATGTCAATAATCGTACTTAAAACTAATAGGACTACACATCAAACTATACATTTCTACTAATTTCTTTGGTACAAAATTTATATATACATAGAACAAGTAGATTGCCATTCAAATAACCAACTTCATTTTATTTGAGTCATAAATATTTTTCTGTCTTACCAAAAACAAGATTCCCAAAATTGTTAATTTCTATTGAATCAGTAAAAGGCATTACACATAATACTCATTTAAATATAATTCAAAGAATATAAAATGTAACTACAAAAAATAGGCATGGCATTAAAATCCTAGAAAAATAGAATGAAAAAAATTAGATCTCAAATATGTAGCATATACCACCCAGTTGGTTCGTTTCCAGAAAAACGAATGAAAATTTAAACAAATATTTCTCAAACTTCGTACCATAGGTTGTAGGAAATAAACAAACATTTCCTTCAAATAATCAACATTAATCAGAGACAAAAAAATAATATAAATATTTAATCAAAATATTCAGCAAAATCTTTAAGCAATCAACAATCAACATTAATTGGAGACGAAAATCTTTAATGACTTTATGCTATTTTTTCCTTTGTAATAATTAAATTAGGAGAGCATGATTTGAATTTTGAAAATACAGAACTCATTCGTTCATGAAGAAATTAAGCAGTGAGAACACATAAATACATTCAAGGTTTACAAACGATGATGAGAGGAAAACGTACAATGAGTGACAGAAAGGAGGTCTGCTGGTGGTGTAGGTGGCCTTGACAGATGGTAGAGTAGATTTAGGCAACGAGTATGACAGAGATGGTGGAGTGAAGGTGATTGCAACAGAGGAATGAAAGGCCAAAGGAGACCAGATGCCAGGAAATGGCAATGGCCTGTGACGATGGAGAGGAGCTGTGGCACGTTAGGGCTGGATGAGGAGCCGCATACTTGAGACGTAGGAGTTGGATTTAGGAATTATTTGCAATTACATTTAGGGTTTGCAAAATATTGTATTTATATAACAAATCTGGTGCAGCAACATCTATAATAGAATACTAATAATACGATGACATGTGGCATTATCTTATTTTTAAAATAAATATAAATCGGGTCGGGTTTTATTGGGTTATAGCCTAAAAACCTTATTACAACCCGATAACATAAAAACCTAACCTTTGTAACCCGATTTTAGGTTATTTTTTAATACAGTCCGACCGAAACCCAACCAACCTGACAAAACCCGATCGGGTCAGTTTTTTTTAACACCCCTAGCCGTGATTGTGAAGCAGTGAAGGGTAAAATGAAGAAGGCTGGCTATTGCAGTTGGCTAGGCTGACTCTAATCGATTAGGGTCAATTTTAATTTTTAGGGTTTCTTTTTTTTTTTTTTTTATGAATTTTGGTTTCTAAAATTAAAAACTTCATAATTAATAATTTCATAAAAGATAAATGAATTGGGCTTGGGTTGGGCTCATATCAATTAGAAATTCCTACTATAAGTTTGGGTTGCTAGATGATATAAATTATAATTAGATTTAGGCCTAGGTTCAATTGCAAATTCAACCCAATTAAACAAAATTGCATAAATTTGATTATTCTGAGGAGTACGATCCCCAACCCCTGCATGACCTGGCCTCTCCCCAGGGTTCCTTTTCTATCCCAGCAAAAATCTCCAAAATTCTAAGTAATTCCTTGGCAAAACTATGTCCGAGATCTAGGTACCTAGCCTCACCCGAGTATTTTTAACATCTCTAACTCTTGTATAAGATGATAAAAGTAGTAGATAATACAAAATCAATTCATTTAATAAATGGTAGTGATGTGTGAATAAATAAGTGATGTCATATTAATTTGTAAGAGTAACACTACTTTAATAAGAGGTATATCAAAAACAATTTCAAACACCTTTATCATGTTGCAAAGTACATTAGTTTTTTAGAAATTGATTTACCATACACCTTATTATGTATTTTTCTTATGTTAAAAATACATTTTTTTACCTGATTGTTATTTTTTACTGGTAGTTCTAAGTATACAGTAATTTTAGTAGATAAAATTTTCATAAAAATCTTTTTCTTTCACTGTAATAGAAAATGGTATTTCAAATTTAAGTAAATTTATTTAAAATTCTGATATTTAATTATTTAAAGGTGAAACCATTTAATTTCTAAAACAATAAGGGTCGATGTTTTAGGGCTTAATATTAACCAAACTTTGGGGGCTAAAATGATATTCTCCCTCTTGTTAGAACTACGCTTGACAAATTTCATACAATCTATTAACACGACACTAACTCATTCAATAAAAATGTGTTTTGAATCTAATATTATCGGACTAGGTCGTTAATGAGTTAACATGATAAAACTTATTCAACATTTGGATTTATCTTAAAAAAAATATTTCACCCGTTTAACTAATTAATATTAAAGATAATTTAGTAAATTTATTTATGATATATAAAAAAATATAGTAAAATACAGTAAAATATAACAAATTATAGTATTTTTTCTTATAATTTACTAATATAATATTTTAATGAGAAACATAAGAAAAAAACTTATAAAATATCGTATTTTATTTTTAGCGATCATTCAATAGTTAGACAAGTTTTAATTATTTGTCTTAAATATATTTTAGATGAGTCTTTAAATGATGTTGGATATAAAACTTTGTTTATTTTTTCATATTACATTAAATTTAGATATTTTAATAAATTTTTAAAATATTTGTTATATATTATCTTTATAAACTATTAGTTTATATATAAAATTTATATAAATTATGTTATTTATATTGTTATTTAATTTTAAAATAGAAAATAGGTTAAATAATTTAGGTTGGAATGATATATTAAATTAACAGTTAGTTTTGAATTTTAAATTTTAGGTTCAATAAGTTAATAAATCGAATTTAAATTAACGTAAGCAAACGATAGACGCCGCTCAGATACGACCAGTTTAGAACTTAGAGCGTATTTCAGATCAAATCTCAGAGTTCCCTTTTGCCTCGAATTCGCAATCAACTGAAGCGAGAAAAGTCTTTGTTATTTCAAGTACAAAATCTTCGTAGAATCCCTATAACGCTTGTATAATATTTCAATTTAGGATTTTGTCTCAATTCTATTATCGAGAAAAACCCTTTTAAATTTCATTTATGGGTATTGTTTTGGGTTTAATTAGGAGAATTTGAATCTAGGTTTTTGTTGTTTATAGGAAAGATGCTAAATTGGTGCTCAAAGGTTTTTGAGTCTAAGCTCAGTTGGGTTGATTTCATATTTAATGAGATTTAGAAATTAATGAATTGAGATGTTTTTGAGAGCCACGTGATTAAAATGTCTACGTATGATAATGTTGTGGGTGGAAAGCTGAAGCTTAAAGGAAAGGCTTTGGATGTCAAGGCTAGTGGCATGAAGAAGAAAAAGAAGCACAAGAAGAAACATGATCAAATCGCTCAAGTCGTTGAAGATGACCTTTTAGCAGGTTGGGTTTTATTTTATTTTATTTGTTTATTTATTTTGTGGTGGATTAATAAGTTATGTAATGGCGGGTTAATGTGCAAGTTGGTTTTTATCTTTGTCCATGCATGACTGATAGGTGTCTATTTATGTATTACTTTTATATCAATTTGTCCATGTTTCTTTGCTATATTCCTTGGTATTTTTATGTTTTTGTGCAGTTTTGACGTTTGTAGGAGTTTTGGAGCAACTTACACAAAAATGGAGTAAAACCCTTTATTTTCACCTCTTCTAATCAGCCAATTTCTCGGAGTTGATTGTATCGATATACAATTAACCGGATAACATGCTATATACCGTTGAAAAGCTCTCGAAGTCCATTTTCTAGAGAAATTTACAGTTCACGAATTTATGTAGTGTACCAAAGGTTATGATAAAAATGGTATGAGAAGTGTATATTTGTAATTCCACATATCACTGCACCATGTTATTAAATACGGAGGCACTGTAGCAAGTTACTGTAGCAGAGTATATAAACATATTTTAGGGTTTTATTTTCAAAAACTTGAAGGGGAGAGAGCGTGTTGGAGGCAGCATTTCTGGATTTCTCTCATCCCTTGGAGTTCTTGAAGGAGAAATAAGGCTTAGAAAGAGGAAGAACTACAATCCTAAAGAGATTCATCTACAAAGGAGATTTTCAAAGGATTTGCTAAGTTTTTCTTTTCCTTTTCAATTCTGGAATTTCTCTGTATCGTATTTATGTTGTGTTTAAACATGTGTAACTGAATCTGAATTGGTTGAGGGTGATTTCAAAGCCCTTGATATGGTTTTTGTGAGTTGATTGTGCAAGAAATTGTTATCCAATTCTCTAATTGAAGTTGCTTGTATTTTCCCATATTTAATGCTTATGATTGCTTGCTGATTGTATTTGGGTGGCCAACTGAATATAATCTGGTTGTGTCTATTGCTAGACTAGAAATCTTGATCCGTAATTGTCTTGAATTTCTAATCATTAGTAGCAAAATTGTGATCAGAGATTGCAATTGGAGAATATAACCTAAGTTAAATAATCCGAGCTTGTGTGTTTATTGCTTAGATCAACCTATCTTTCTTATCGTAATGCATCCATTGAATTAAATTTAGAGAGTTTGTTCTAGGTTATTTAATGGATAGAGATTAAATAAAGAGCCTGTTTTATTTAACAACAAAGTAAGGAAAGATTGGGGTAGCAGAGCTTATTGTTATCTACGGTTGATAATTTCAATGGTATAATTGGATCACAATTCTACAATTAATTCGCAAATTTATATCTTGTGGCAGAGAATGATCCCTAAACCGGATTTCTATCATTGATTAATTCTAACTTCAATTAAGTTTGCATTGTGTTATTCTTTATTTGCATTAATATTTCATCTAGTTAATCAATCAACAAAACCCCCATTTATTCTGTTTTCGCTTTCGAATAACAAATTTAATTAGAATCAATCCTCGTGGGAACGATATCTTACTCATCACTTTATTACTTGTGCGACTAGTATACTTGCCAGTTTCAAACGCATCAATGACACCTAGTTATTGTAGAACGCATGACTTTCTGCCTTGATGGTGGTTGTGTTATAGATGTTTAGAAATTTTAACTGCAATTGTTTAGAGTTTCAAGGTATGTTTGGTCGTAGTTGTGTGGATTATCTTGCCCTGATACCCCTTTTGTTTGTTTGTGAGGCGAAGGGGCTTTGGGTATGGTTATGGTCATTTCTTTTCCGGGGAAGAAATCAACAACTTATTTTGATCGAAGGTGTTTTGTTTATCTTCTGGGGTAGCATTCATGTGATAGATGCTCTTTTGTCCATTTTAGTGTATCTTTCCAGCAACTGTAAATCTTTTTCATTCATGTAATGTAAAAGAGAACATATTTAAAAAATCATGCATATCTGATATTGTTGTTTCTGATACTGCCTCTATTCATCGTTCTTCTTCCTACAAGTTTTTTGTTTGTGCCACCATTCCCTTTCTGCAATAATTGTTATTATAGTAATAAATGATGTCTGTTGTAGAACATTAGTGGGAGTGGCAGCTGCCCCAAGATCTATGCATAATGTCACGAGCTTAGAGGTTTGTGCAGCTGCTCGTGCGGCACTTAGGCAACTTGACTCCGAAAGTTGCTAAGTAAGCCTTGATGCTAGTCTTCTCGCTCAAGGAGAAGAAAGGACCGTTGAGCCGAAGAGTCTGTAGGCAAAGAAGAGAAGAGATGGAGACAAGAATTGTTAAGCAAAAGAGCTTTGTATTAAAGTAACGAGCTTTACAATGCTTGTATTTCTGTGGATTGTTGTGGATTCTTGTGGATTGTTGTAGGATGATTTACAAATGAGCTTGGAGGGGTTTATATAAGGAACCACCTCTCAAATGAATGGCCTAGATCTAATGCATCTAATGGTCCTAATTCATTCTTATCTACTACATTATCTAGATATGTACAAGAGAATATTATCTACTAAATAATCTAGATAAATACAAGAGATAATTATAGAAGTTTATTTTGCTAGAGAATTCTAGAAGATGGGCTTGGGCTTGGGCTTTCTAGAAGCTGGGCCAAGCCTCTAACATCTTTGGGCCATTCTAGCAAGTAAATTGGGCGGGTCGTGACATCCTCCCCCACCTAATTCTGCGACGTCCTCGGCGCACTTTCTTCCTTGTTGGGGTAGTAGCTTGATAAGTATCATGTCCCTCTCTTGAAATGTGAGGTGTCATCTATTAGTGTCCGCCCATTTCTTCCTTTTCTTGGCGGCCTTGTCTAAGCATGCTCGCGTGATGTCGGTTTGCTCATGCCATTCCTTTGCGAGCTTGTATGCTGCTGAACTCTTCCCTCCATAGGTTGAGGCTATTGCATGTGGAGTCATAGATTGTTGTCCGGTCATAATCTCAAACGGACTCTTACCCGTTGCCTCACTCCTTTGGAGATTATATGAGAATTGGGCAACGTCTAGCAACTTTGCCCAATCATGTTGATGAGCACTCACATAATATCTCAAGTATAGCTCAAGCAAGGCATTGATGCGCTCGGTTTGCTCATCGGTTTGGGGATGAAAGCTTGTTGAAAAGCTCAAGTCAATCCCCAACATTTTGAAGAGCTCTCCCAAAAAGCGTCCCGTGAAGCGAGGGTCATGATTACTTACAATGTTTTGTGGTACACCCCATAGCTTCACTATGTGTTTGAGGAATGCTCGAGCGGCTTCATCCGCGGTGCAATCCATATAGACGGGTATGAAGGCGGCATATTTGTTGAACCGATCAACTACCACCATTAAGCTTCCATACCCTTCGATTTTTGGCAAGGCCACGATGAAGTCCATCGATACGCTTTTCCATGGCCTTTCTGCAATGGGTAGGGGTTCAAGCAACCCCGCTGGACGTTGGTGCTCAACCTTGTCTTGTTGGCACACAAGACAAGTCCTTACATAGCCCTCCACGTCTTCCCGCATTTGAGGCCAATAATAGAGATCTTGCAAGAGTGCAAGGGTTCGTGCCATACTTGGGTGACCAACCCACCTGGAATTGTGGCACTCCTTGATGATCTCCTTCTGCAAGTTTTCATGTCTTAGCACGAAGAGGCGATTATCCGTTGTGAGGAGTAGGCCTTCATCATGTCAAAAACGTTGTGTCTTCCCCTCACTTGCCAATTTCAAGAGATTATTGGCTATAGGGTCGTGCTCTAGACCTTGTTTGATGCGGTCGATGAGCACACCTTGTGGACGACTTGCACTCAAGGTGGCAAGTTCCGCCTTGCAACTTAGAGCGTCGGTCACAATGGTTGTCTTGCCCGCTTTGTACTTAAGCGAGTCTTGGAGTTGCTTCTCTAACTCTGCAAGTTTGGGTGGTGCCATGTGATAAGGCACCATGGCTGGAGGCTTGGCATCGAGTTCCAACTCGATTTGGTGCTCCACTTCCCGTTATGGAGGTGATTTCTTTGGAAGTTCTTGGGGCATCACATCCTTATATTTCTCAAGGATGGCTTAAACTTTCCTTGGCATTGGGTCCTCGGCAATGGCAACGTCCTCACCAACGTTTAGTTCTCAAACGGTGGCAAGGGAACTTGGATCTGTCTTCGTCCCCCATTTGAATTGTAGTGCGAAGAGTATTTTGTTTTCAACCTTTGCTACACGTTCCGCCATAACTATGTATGATTGACTCCCATCGAGGATGTGAAGGGAGTTAGAGGCTGGTATGGGGAAAGCATGAACTTGGTCGAAGAACTCCATGCCTAACACTACTTGAAAGTCATCCAAGGGGACGATGGAGAAATCAAGCTTACCGATCCATATGCCAAGTTGTACCGACGTTGCCTTGGACACTCCTAAGATTGCTTTGGCAGGTAAGTTTACCGCCTTAATAGTGCCTCCTCCATTGGTATATTTGAGGCCTAACCATTTGGCCTCTTCCATGGAGATGAAGTTGTGCGTGGCTCCCGTATCAAGCATCGCACGCACGTCCTTGCCGTTGATTGTGGCGCTCACATACATTAGACCCTTTTGAACATGGGTGGGTCTTTCAAGTGCACCAATGGTACGGAGAGAACCCATCTCTGCTTGAGGCTCCTCATTTTGCACACTCTCATGTTGAGCGGCTAAGGCATTGAGGGCCTTCTTCTTTGGGCAATCCCGCACCCAATGAGGACCATCACAAATAAAGCAAGGAATTTTAGGCTTAGGGGCATCGGACCTACCTTTGTTAGATGTGTCTCGCTTGTCTCCCCCGGATGGTTTACGTGCACCATCTTCCTTTCGATCATGTCCTTTCCGCTCTCCCCCACCTTTACTGTGGTTGGCCTTCCTCTCCTTCGATTGGGATGAGTAGTCTATGAGGGATTCAGCCACAGCTATAGCGTCATCAAGATTTTGCACACTACGCCTTTCGAGCTCAACCCTCGCCCAATCTTTTAATCCGTTAAGGAGGTAGAAGAGAGAATCATTTTTAGACATACCTTCGATTTCAAGGATGATGGTGGTGAAATCCTTGATATACTCACGAATCGTGCCGCTTTTCTTCAAACGGCGGAGGCGACCCCTTGCCTCCTTCTCGGCATTACTAGAAGAGAAGTGCTTCCGAAGCTCTCTCTTGAAATCCTCCCATGTACGAAGGGAGACGATGCCTCTGCCCACGTCGACATGCTTGCGACGCCACCACAATTGGGCTGCATCTCGAAGGAATGTGAGTGCAATGCCAATCCTTGAAGCATTATCATGGACACGTTTGCCTTCGAAGTACTGCTCCAAGCCAAATAGGAAGTTCTCAACTTCCGTGGTGTTACGAGTGCCATTGTATGTGGCAGGAGTAGGCACATGCATGGTGCTTAGCCCACTTGGGTAAGAAGGGTTAGCACGATCACATTGATGCTACTCCCATTCCGTGCGAGATTCCTCCACATCCGCACAAATTGCTCACAACTCATTCTCCACAAAGGTCCGCAAGCCGATGAGCTCTCGTGTAAGGTTATGTAACTCTTTTTCATAGGCGTTACTAAACTCAAGAATGTTGGACTTTGTTGCTTGGGTGATCTCTCCATAGTCCGTCTCTAGGCCTTCGAGACGGTCGGAGAGGCCCTTAATTGCATTGTCCATCCCCGAGATCGCTTTCTCTAAGCTGGCAACACGAGGCTCTAAAGACTCCGAGGGTGGACCTTTGGACTTACCTCGTTTTCCTTGTTGACATGGTTAAGGTTGCTCCTCTCGTCCATGAACTTCCCCTATGGTAACTTCAAGTCAGATGCCATGCTCTTGTGCTCGAACTATGCTCTGATACCAACTGTCACGAGCTTAGAGGTTTGCACAGCTGCTCGTGCGGCACTTAGGCAACTTGACTCCGAAAGTTGCTAAGTAAGCTTTAATGCTAGTCTTCTTGCTCAAGGAGAAGAAAGGACCGTTGAGCCGAAGAGTCTGTAGGCAAAGAAGAGAAGAGATGGAAACAAGAATTGCTAAGCAAAAGAGCTTTGTATTAAAGTAGCGAGCTTTCCAATGCTTGTATTTCTATGGATTGTTTTGGATTCTTGTGGATTATTGTGGGATGATTTACAAATGAGCTTGGAGGGGTTTATATAGGGAACCACCTCTCAAATGAATGGCCTAGATCTAATACATCTAATGGTCCAAATTCATTCTTATCTACTACATTATCTAGATATGTACAAGAGAATATTATCTACTAAATAATCTAGATAAATACAAGAGATAATTATAGAAGTTTATCTTGCTAGATAATTCTAGAAGATAGGCTTGGGCTTGAGCTTTCTGGAAGCTGGGCCAAGCCTCTAACATCTTTGGGCCATTCTAGCAAGTAAATTGGGCGGGTCGTGACAATAAGCTCCTTATGATTCTAACATCTCTGTACAAAGTACTTTCTGCTCACTTTAGGCAGACTGGTGTAGTATTCACCTATTATTTTTAGTTATCTAGTGATTTTGTGTTGTCCATGTAACCCATATAGTACGATATTTTTACTTACCCTTTGAAGTGATATAGCGATATAGACCTCTTCTTGCGACCAAAATTGTATTCAATTGCAACGGGCTGGATGAACTACACCTTTTTTGGTCATCATTGCTGTTATAAAAGCCTTAAGCAACGTTGATAACTAATTCACATCTAATGGTGATGGAGAATGACCATCCGATTCCTCCCAGATATCTATGGTCATTACATCCCATAATATCTTGAAACGCCAGCACCGCCCTTCCGTCACCATTGCTGTTATAAGACCCTTGATTAAGCAACAGTGGCAACAAGTTTAAATCTCATGATGGCAGACTATGGCCCTGGCCCATGCCATTTCCTCCTTGACATCTATTTTCATTGTCCAACAACATCCCAATAGCCCAGTATTGCCCTTCTTGTGGAAGGCATTGCAAATTCTGTCCTGGCACTTGAATGATCTCTAACAGTCATGTTAAAAGAATGACACTCAGTTTCCTGAAGAATCAATACAGATGCTTTACATTTGATGAAGCAACAGTGCCATATATTTAATCTAGTGTTCTCTTTGCAAGTAATTACTAGAGAATTACCTGTCACCACTCTGTTTCATAAATCTTGATTAAGCCACAGAATTCGTAGACCAGATGATCATAAGTCATAAAATCTGGTTTTGGAATGACATCACTTTCTGCCCAGTTTGGAAGGACTGAATGAGGGATGTAGTGCTTCGCCCACTTAGTGTTTGCTGAATAGATGGTCAGAAACCATGAGAGTAGCTGAAAAATTTTGCATGGACTAAATTCATTCGGTTTAACAATTTTTTAAAAGATATTTATTGATCATATGTCTTTCTACAAATCTGTGACAGTTTGTATGCCTGGTTTTTCTATGACTTGATTGAAATTCTTGAATTTGATGAGTTTCATCTCGCAGCTCTTATTCCAATGGTAGAAGTCTTCTCTTCTTAAGAAAGCAGAACACTAGATATTGGTTGTTTGTCATTTTGCAAACAGGAAGTACATCACTTGCCAAAAAGAATGGAAAATAAAATGAGATTGGAGCAGACTAGTTTTCTTGAAGTTTCTATTTTCTAGGGTGGTTTAAGTGAAGGATATTATGCAAACATAATTAGAATATATTACAGAAGCAATAACAATCAGAGAACGAGAATACTAGATATATTTTGTTTTTCTATTGAATCTTTTTCACAGAACCGGGCTTTCTATCTCAGTTGCAGTTACTTCTATAACAGTAACAGTAACAAATGTTATTGGAGTTGGCATCTGTGATTTGTTATCTATATTTACATCAGAGGCAATTTGAATAGAGGAATAAATCTACTAAAGCTAAAACTTTGGTAACTGAATTGTGAAAATATGTATTTTTGTTAGTATCAATGCATTTATTTTTGCTGTTTCTGTTTTTATTTTCCTATCGTTATCATATCTTAACATGACTTCTACATGTGTCTCATTTGATCTGGTATTCACTATAGGTGGAAGTACAGAAGTATTAACTGATCATGAAGAGAAGGAGAGTGATGATCCCAACAGACTAACAGGAGAGGAGAAGGCTCCTCATTATGACGATCATCTTACTCCTGCAGAGAGACGATACACTGAGCACAGAGAGAAACTCGACATTAATAGGTTGGCAAAGGAAGCTAATAACTCTCATCGCGATAGAATCCAAGACTTCAACCAGTATTTGGCAAATATGAGTGAGCATTATGACATCCCCAAAGTTGGCCCTGGCTAATTAAGGCAAAAGTTAGGAGTACCATGGACGAGTACCAACTTTCTGCATCTTCTTATTGAAATTTGAGCATTCTATGAATGTAGCTGTGTTAGTATACTGCAGAATCTGTAATATTTCTCTGTGTTGATTGTTGGCATATCTTGGATGATGTCATTTCTTCTTGACGTTTTGGAATCTAATTGAAGTATTGGCCTTTCCTATATTTGCTAGAGTCTGAAAAATCTCTTAAATATAGCCTCTGTGAAATCTGAAGAAGAAAACTATAAAAGCCGTAGTTGAAAAGTATGACAACTTATGAATAGGGTGTGAATTTGAATTTATTTACATTTAACCTTGCTGTACCCAGATTTAGGTTTACATGTTGTCCAGATTACAAGTTAAGCAAGGCTTTAAAGCTTTTAGAAAATATAAAAGAATAAATGCATCTCACAAATAGATTAGAAATCACTTTTTAGATATTCTAATGCATATTCTTCACATCCCGGGTAGGGCCTTCTTTTATTCATAGCACTCCAGAACACGATTTATGACCATGTCTAAGAAGTGGAAAAGAGCTACGACCATGTCTGAGATATAGAAGAGAGCTACTCCGAAACCCATGATTTGACAAGTATGGATTATATATCTTAAATTTGTTTTTTTTTCTTTTGTTTTAATTTTTCTCTTCAAGTCATCTGGTCAATAGTATTTTTTAGTTTTTTTTAAGTTTTAATTTATGCCGTGGAACTAGTGTTCTGAGTCATTTTCAGATATTATAACATGATTTGTCAGGAAATATGACCTGTGACATTAATAGAAAAGCTTATGATATGGAATGGTCTAATTAAGGTATGCTAAACAACAATTAAAAAATTGAGGTAAAAGATGGAGCAGAAAAGCTTTCGATTTAGCAGGCATATAGATACAAAATTATTGTTTCATATCAGATTTTTTATAACAATATTGGCTCGTAACATAACAAAACCTTTCTTCTAGTTAGTAGATTCTTCTACACGTTCAGAAAAGTCTGGTCAGTCGGCTCTATAAGGAGCTTGACCGTTGAATGTAAAGAATAGACAGGGTCAAAATATATACAGAAGCCTCATTGAAATGCCTATGTTACTCTTTTAGCCACTATAAATTCTTTGTGGAATCCCAGAAAAAATGCAAGAGTGGCTTAACAAACATTGCCAAAGCCTCTTCACAAACGTTGTAAAAACTTCTTTGAGAGTAACAAAATCAACGCTCGGTTTGCTAAGCCTCTTATTTTACAGAACTCTACTTTCTGGCTATCAACCAGCCATAAATTAAGAAAATGTCCCAAGCAAAAACAGTTTTGTCAACAGCAGCCTCACTCACTGCATCTGCCATGCTTGTTCGGAGGGTTGCTAATGACTTTTTACCCGAACGGGTTCAAAACTACTTCTATTCCAGGATGCATAGTGTTTGTCATTATATTTCATCTCAAGTAACTATCGTTATAGAGGAGTTTCAGGGACTCTCCATAAACCTGCTTTTTGAGGCAGCTCATTTGTTCTTGGGGGTCAGAACAACTTCCTCAAGTCAGCGACTTAGGGTGGGCAAGGGTGAGAAAGAGAATGCTATAGAAATAACCCTGGACAGAAATGAAGAGATTGTTGATGTTTTTGTTGATGTAAAGCTGAAATGGAGATTAGTCTGCACACAAGTTCCAGCATCGACAGAATATAGAGCCAGAAATCCAAGCCTTAGGGACTACAATACATCCCTGAGATCAGAAGTTAGAAGTTATGAGGTGAGCTTCCACAACAAACACAAAGATATGGTTCTAAATCTGTACCTGCCGCACATTTTAGAAAAGGCGAAGGCAATTAAAGAAGAGAACAATACAGTTAAGCTTCACACAGTCTTTTACAACCGTTGGGATGCCAATGAGGTTGTTCTTAAACACCCTATGACCTTCAAGACCCCTTGCTCTTGATACAGAGCTCAAGCAGGCCCTCATGGAGGATCTGGACAACTTTAGAAATGGAAAGGAATATTACAAGAGAATCGGGAAAACTTGGAAACGCGGATACTTATTATACGGGCCGCCAGGAACGGGCAAGTCAAGCTTGATTGCAGCCATGGCGAATCACTTGAAATTTGACATCTATGACTTGGATTTAACAGATATCCAATGCAATTCAGATCTTCTTTTTTTGCTGCTTAGCATGCCAAGCAAATCAATACTTGTCATAGAAGATATTGACTGCTCCATCAAGCTGCAAAATCGGGAATCAGAGGATGAAGCAGCACAGGATCGAGGAGAGAATAAGGTTACTCTGTCAGGACTCCTCAATTTTATTGATGGCCTGTGGTCATGTTGTGGTGAAGAACGCATAATCATTTTCACAACCAATCATAAAGAAAGACTAGACTCAGCACTGCTGAGACCTGGTCGGATGGACATGCATATTCACATGTCATACTGCAATACTTCTGTATTCATGCAACTTGCCCTCAATTATCTGGGAATTTGCCGTCATCATTTTTTTAAGAAAATTGAAGAGCTTCTACAAGATGTTGAGGTTACTCCAGCAGAAGTGGCGGGGGAGTTGATGAAAAGCACTGTTGCTGAATTCTCCCTTCAAGGCCTTGTCAACTTCCTTCAGGAAAAGATGACTGAACAAGATAAAGTGAAAATATAACATCAGAATTGAAGTTTAGATTGAGCTTGTAGTGGAGGATCCATAAGATCACCAATTGTAGTGATGGACAACATGAAAAATGGGTACTACAGAGTTAGATGAAAGACTGCAGCCGCAAAAATATGCAATCAGAATATGCATATTCAGTACAAACAGGGCAGGTTTCCGATATTTTTTTTGGAGTTGTGCCTAGGATGGCTTTATCCTGGCATGCCAAAGCATATGAAAACGAGTTTTAGTCCATCGTACAGCAATTTTTCAACTGTAATCTATCATGACTGCAAGTATTCCATTTTTTTAGTGACTGTAATTTTGAGGATGTGAAACAAACAATCTATAAGTTTTGATTATCATTACAAGGTTTCGTTTCACTTGGACAACAGTACCATCTCAATTGTTTGCTTTCTGACAAAAATGAAATTAAGCAATGGAAAACCAGCTTGCAAGCATAATATTTTTCAAGTTTTGTTGCACAAACAATCATGAAATGATGATCTTGGGTGTTGGAAATTCCTTTCGTCGAAATTGGATTGAGAAAAGTTAATATAAGTGGCATTAAAAGAGGGCAAAAGGAAATGAAAACTATAAACCTCACCCAATATGAAACACTACCAGTAGGACTTGCCACTGCAAAATAGATTGGAGCTAAGAACTTGGACATAGAAGGATGATTCTCTCAATCATGCATCAGATTTGGCTGTAATTTAAACAACCCTTTGTTGAGGATTATGAATGAGGTCACCAGGCCAGACACATAGAAATTCTCTTTTAATTAGAATGGGATCTTAGAAAAAGCTTAAATACAAAACATGGGAGCTCAGCCAATTAAGGACGAGTGGGGACAACTGCCCCGCTGAGTTTAAAAACTCCACTGAGTTCAGCCTACAAACTATATCTACAGCCATGATAATTAATTTTTAGTTCCGCAGTAATTCATTAATTACTCAACTATTCTACGTGTCATGTTCTCCACTTGTTAAATCCCCCTATTGAATTTAATTTTTATCAAATACTGTTAATTAGACACACAATTTTCTCATATTTTTTGAAAGCTAGATGAACTCCTCCACATCTCATTCTTCAACCTTCAAAATTCCATGGCATTAATCACTGAATTCTACTTAAACTTTCCGTCCATTTCATTCTCTCAAAAGCTGGCTAAGTTGTGAAGCGTGAAACCAAACCACAAACTGTCTAAAATTATCCAATTCTCATTTTATTTTTATTTATTTATGATCTAACACAAAAAGAGAAAATAGATTTTTGAAGCTCGATTAAATAGTTCATTTGGTGAATGTTAATATTGATAGATGACATTTTATATGAAAAAAATAAAAATGACATTATAATACAACAATGGTGTTGATTTTCATATGAGCAAAAAAAGGGTTTAATTTTTTCAAGGCAAAATTTTTTCTTTCCCTTTTAAGAGAGTTGTTAAATTATTTTTAGAATACTAGTATAAGTTTGCCTCTACTGGATGACACCTACACCTCTGGCTTCGCCAATGTGTATCTAAAATTAGAATGGTGCTAATTAAGTTGATATACGAAGGTAAGGATGTAGCCAAAAATTTAGTCGAGAGAGCTAAAATTCAATTAATGATAAAATTTAAAGCACTCCTCAACAACATAGCTAAAATATTCATAAAAGTTTTTGAATTTTTAAACATAAAGAAGCATTTTGTAAGATTATATCCATTAAGGGGTTGCTTTTAAAGATTTATAGGTATTTTTGTTAAATTATAAACATATAGGACTCTTTTGTTACCACCTATCAAGATTGAAGTTTGCATGCATCCCACATTACAAGTTAATTAAGGCTTTTTGCTTTAATAAGGGGCGACAATTTTGGACGTGAAACTGAATTAGCAATTAGTATTAACACGATTATTAATTTAATTATTGTGTTAGTGTTAGAATACTCGACATAGTTAAGAATTGTATTGGACCCTTGTTTAGGGTGTTTAACACGCCAACCTATTTAATGACATAAATAATTAAAAATATCGTATCGAGTATAAACAAATGACCTATGAGTCTATGACATCAAATACGGAAACATAGTTTTAATTTTAAAAAAATATTTAAAATTGAGAAAAAAAATCACAAACTACCATTCAATTTTAGAAATAATCGGGTGTGTGTTAATTATTGCATTTTTCGTCAACAATCATCCAAACTTTGTTAAAATTCATGAACCATACCCCAAAGTCTAAACAACATTAGTCTTTTTTTTTAAACTATATAAGGGTAATTATGTCATTCTATATTCTTTAATTTAATATATAATCCCTGTGTTATTTAACGCAATGAAATTAGAGATAAAAAAGTAATTGTCAATTGACAACCCTAAACAATTGACAGAAGCTAACAGAATCAGTCATGTTGGAGTGTGATTGAAGAATTTTTGGAAAGATATATATAATTTTGATAAAAAGTGAAGCCGTTGGCACGCATTTAATAATTTCTTAACTTTGAAGGGTAGTTTGTAAATTTTTTTTTTCAAAAAAGTTGCATATCATGACCGCAAATTGACATATTAATTTTTCTAAATTATTTTTTTAGTGTTCGGTACCTCACATATGGTAAAACAGACTTGTTAGTTTATGATCATAATATTTAGATTAAAAATTAAATATTTTTCATGGCAAAATTATAATTTTGATTAATATTTTGAATTTCACCAAATGGTATGATATGGAATTGTACAGCCGTTTGTGCTCTAAACAACCAGTAAAAAAAAGTTATAATAAGTTGAAAGGTGAAGCAGAATATAGCTTGTGATATAACAGCTACATAAATTTACTTGGAAATTTATTATGCAATTTAGACTTGTTAAATTTACTATATAATCTACTAGCTTATACAAAACTAACGTTTTATATATGTTACAAAGACAAGACTTCCGGTAACATATAAAACGAGATCCTTCTTGTCGTTAATAGATTCTTCTACACGTTTGACCAAGTCTAGTCATTGGACCCCTATCAGGTGCTTGACCCTTGGGGAAGAAGGTAAGCAATTGTCAGGTTCAGAAAATATACAGAGATCTCCTTTGAAATGTCCATGTTACTCTCTTAGCTATTATAAATTCCGAGTGTAATCCCTGAAAAAGAAAAATGCAAGCAATCATTGCCTAACCCTCGTCGCAAACATCCCAATATCTTCTTTCAAAAGTAACACAAGGTTAGGTTTGCAAAAACTTCTTGCAAAACTCTACGTTTCTGAGTAAATGAACCAGCCACAAATCCACAAAATGTCCCAAGCAAAAACAGTTTTGTCCACAGCAGCCTCACTTGCTGCATCTGCAATGCTTGTTCGGAGCGTTGCTGATGATTTTTTACCCGAAGGGGTTCAAAACTACTTCTATTCCACCCTGCATAGTGTTTTTCATTGCATGCCTACTCAACTAACCATTGTTATAGAGGAGTTTCAGGGACTTTCCATCAACCAGCTTTTTGAGGCAGCGCATTTGTACTTGGGTGTCAGAACAACCACCTCAACTCAGAGACTTAGGGTGGGCAAGAGTGAGAAAGATGTGAAGTGGGTGAAGGCATTTTTGCCTTTCACCCAATCCCACATCGGTGGGAAACCAAATCCAAGGGGGAGGCTAAGGCTATATAATAAAGCCTTCCTCCTCCCCTTAAAAATTGTACCAAGCTTATGTATTAAGCTTTTCTCTTCTTCCTCCCTTGTAATCTCCTCCATTTTAATTGTGAGAGAGATTGTAATATTTTTCTTCATAGTGAAATATTTTCGGTCTTGTCCCGTGGAGGTTTCCCTCAAATTGAGGGTTTTACCACGTTAAATATTTGTGTCTTTATTTTCTTTAATTGCCTTTAATTTATTTATTGTGCGAAGGCTGAGCCGCCCAAGTTGTCTATTTTATTTATTGTGGAGGGCAGTGCCACCCAAATTGTTATTTCTAACATAACAATTTGTTTCTTGTCTTTTATTTGAGCTGCGGTAGGAGTGTTCAATCTCCTAACAGTGGTATCAGAGCAAGGTTGCGAAGGCAGAGCCAAGGGTTAGGACAGTGAGTGGTTACTTGTATGGTTATATACATGTCTAGGAAAGCTTTGTCAAAAAGACGATAAGAGTCTAAGGAGACTGGATTTTAAGTGGGACCGCTTGTGACCCCTCCAGTGTTTCCTGGAAGCTTTCCTGGTGTATATTAAATCGTACCGGCACTTACTACTATTCTTGGTTACTGTTTAGCAGTGGTGTACGTATACGGATACTGTTACTGTTCACATATACGATACTATTCAAGGTACTGTTCACATATACGGTACTGTTCACTGCAAGACAAATGGCAGCCAAATTCAAGATAGAGAAGTTCGATGGAAACAACTTTGGGCTATGGAAAATTAAAATAAAGGCTATCTTGAGAAAAGAAAATTGCCTTGAAGCAATTGATGGAAGACCGGAAAATATGCAAGATGAAAATAAATGGGAGAAGATAGATGGTGATGCGATGGCAAGTCTACATCTAGCAGTTGCAGATGAAGTGCTATCAAGTATTCAAGAATTAAACTCTGCAAAGGAGATTTGGGATACTTTGACAAGTTTGTATGAAGCCAAATCTCTACACAACAAAATTTTCTTGAAAAGGAAGCTGTACACTCTTCGTATGTCAGAAACCACTCCGGTGACTGAACATATCAACACTTTGAAGACGTTATTCTCTCAACTCTCAACCATGGAGCATAACATAGAAGAGAAGGAACGTGCTGAGCTTCTACTTCAGAGTCTACCTGATTCATATGATAATCTCATCTCAACTTGGCAAATGGTTCAATGAAGTCATCTCTAATCTTTAACGATGTTGCGGCTGCTGTCTTAGAAGAAGAAAGCAGACGTAAAAACAAGGAAGACAGAATAATGACTTCTCAACATGCAGAGGCTTTATCCGCCAACAGAGGGAGATCAAGAGAACATGGTTCCAGTGGGAGTCACAATCAGAACAGGGGAAAGTCTAAAGGAAGGAAGTTTCTTAAATGCTACCATTGTGGAAAGCAAGGGCACGTGAAAAACGAGTGTTGGCATCTTAAGAAGAATGGAGAGGGAAACAACAAAGGAAAAGAATCTGAGTTGTCAGGATCTCAGGGTTGTGTAGCAAGTACTTCAGGGAATGGCGAAATCTTGTGCAGCGAGGCAACAACAGTTGTGGAAGGCAGAAAAAGGTTTGCTGATATATGGTTAATTGATTCAGCAGCAACATGGCATATGACTTCTAGAAGAGATTGGTTCTATCAATATAAACCTATCTCAGAAGGGTCTGTGTACATGGGTGATGATCATGCCTTAAAAATCGTTGGTATTGGAACCATCAAAGTAAAAATGTTTGATGGTACGATTCGCACTATCCAAGATGTACGACATGTGACTGGCTTGAAGAAAAATTTGCTATCGACGGGACAGTTGGATGACCTCGGATGTGAGTTCCATACAAAAAATAGGATCATGAAGGTTGTCAGAGGCGCACTTGTGGTGATGAAGGCAGAAAAGATTGCTGCTAACCTATACATGCTCCATGGAGAAACGGTTCAGGAGGCAGAAACAGCAGTTGCTAGTTCTGGAGAAGAATTGTCTATGATATGGCATCGAAGACTTGGCCATATGTCCGAAAAGGGTTTGAAGATTCTCTCTGATCGAAAACTACTTCCTGGAATCAAAACTGTAAGTTTACCATTCTGTGAGCATTGTATTATTAGCAAGCAGAGTAGACTGAGTTTTAGCAGATCTATTGCTAGAAGTAAAAACATTCTAGACTTGATTCATTCTGATGTTTGGGAATCACCGGCTACGTCCCTAGGAGGAGCAAACTACTTTGTATTGTTTGTGGATGATTATTCTAGGAGATGTTGGGTATATGTCATCAAGAAAAAGTCAGATGTATTTCCTGTATTTAAAGCCTTCAAAGCACAGGTGGAACTTGAATCCAGAAAAAGGATCAAGTGTTTAAGGACAGATAATGGGAGAGAATTTTGCAACAAGGAGTTTGACACATTTTGTAGTAAAGAAGGTGTGAAACGGCAGAAGACAGTTGCTTACACACCACAACAAAATGGAGTGGCAGAGCGGACGAATAGAACTCTCGCAGAAAAAATGAGAGCATTACTAAGGACTGCGGGTCTACCCAAGACATTTTGGGCAGAAGCAGCCACTACAGCCTGTTACTTGATAAATAGGTCTCCATCAACAGCAATTGAGATGAAGACACCTATGGAGATGTGGACCGGTAAGCCAACTGATTATTCCTCCCTTCATATTTTCGGATGTCCTGCTTATGTGATGTATCATGACCAAGAAAGAACGAAGCTGGATCCAAAATCCAGGAAATGTATCTTCTTGGGATATGCTGATGGAGTAAAGGGGTATCGCTTATGGGTTCCTACTGCCCATAAGATTGTCATCAGCAGGGATGTTGTCTTTATAGAAGACATGTTTAAATGTGAAGAAAGTGATAGCACGAAGAAAAATGTTGAGACTGTATCAATACAGGAAGAAACAGTTTCTTCTGAAGCAATACCAGAACACGATGATCAAGAACCAGTCGAGTCTGAAGCACCTGAAGTCCGTCGATCAACTCGAGAAAGAAGGGAACCTTCTTGGCACTCAGAATATGTGATGGCGAGCAATGTTGCATACTGTCTCCTAACAGAAGATGGGGAGCCTTCAACCTTTCAGGAGGCTATAAAAAGTTCTGATGCATCTCTATGGATGACAGCAATGCATGAAGAGATGGAAGCTTTAGACAAAAACAAGACATGGGATCTTGTGCCACTACCACATGGAAGAAAAGCCATCGGAAACAAATGGGTCTACAAGATCAAACGTGATGGGAATGATCAAGTGGAGCGGTATCGTGCTAGACTGGTGGTCAAAGGATATGCTCAGAAAGAAGGAGTTGATTTCAATGAGATATTCTCTCCTGTGGTAAGACTTACAACAATTCGAGCAGTCTTGGCTATGTGTGCTACTTTTGACTTACACTTAGAGCAGTTAGATGTAAAAACTGCATTTCTTCATGGAGAACTTGAAGAAGAAATTTATATGCTCCAACCGGAAGGTTTTGTTAAAGAAGGAAAAGGAAACTTGGTTTGCAGGTTGACCAAATCTCTGTACGGCTTAAAACAGGCGCCAAGGTGTTGGTACAAGAGATTTGATTCATTCATCATCAGCCTTGGGTACAACAGACTCAGTTCAGATCATTGTACTTATTACAAGAGGTTTGAGGAAGACTTTATCATTTTGCTGTTGTACGTGGACGATATGTTGGTAGCAGGCACTAACAAAGATCAGGTCCAAGAATTAAAGGCACAATTGGCTAGGGGATTTGAAATGAAGGATTTAGGACCGGCAAACAAGATTCTAGGGATGCAAATTCACCGAGACAGAAAAAACAGGAAGATTTGGCTATCTCAAAAGAACTACTTGAAGAAAATCTTGCGCCGCTTCAACATGCAAGATTGTAAGCCAATTTCTACCCCATTTCTTGTTAATCATAAATTATCCTCGAGTATGAGTCCTAGCAATGAAGCGGAGAGGATGGAAATGTCTCGAGTACCGTATGCATCAGCAGTAGGGAGCCTAATGTATGCTATGATTTGTACAAGATCAGACATTGCACAAGCAGTGGGAGCGGTCAGTAGATTCATAGCTAATCCGGGAAGAGAGCATTGGAATTCTGTTAAGAGGATCCTTAGATACATCAAAGGAACCTCTGATGCTGTACTATGCTATGAAGGATCAGAGTTTATTGTCAAAGGCTATGTTGATTCAGATTTTGCAGGAGATATTGACAAAAGGAAGTCCACTACAGGCTATGTGTTTACACTTGCAGGAGGTGCTGTGAGCTGGGTATCCAAACTTCAAACTGTTGTGGCTTTATCTACAACAGAAGCAGAATATATGGCAGCTACACAAGCTTGCAAGGAAGCTGTCTGGATCAAAAGGTTATTGGAGGAACTCGGGCACAAACAAGAGAAGATTTCTTTGTTTTGTGACAGTCAGAGTGCCTTGCATATCGCAAGGAATCCAGCCTTTCATTCAAGAACGAAGCACATAGGAGTTCAATATCATTATGTACGAGAAGTAGTGGAAGATGGAATAGTGGATATGCAGAAAATCCACACGAAGGACAACATAGCAGATGCATTAACTAAACCAATCAATGCTGACAAGTTCATCTGGTGTAGAACGTCTTGTGGCCTATTAAAGACGTGAGCAGCATGTATAGAGACAAGACTGAAAGGAAAAATGCCTTCAAGTGGGAGAATGTGAAGTGGGTGAAGGCATTTTTGCCTTTCACCCAATCCCACATCGGTGGGAAACCAAATCCAAGGGGGAGGCTAAGGCTATATAATAAAGCCTTCCTCCTCCCCTTAAAAATTGTACCAAGCTTATGTATTAAGCTTTTCTCTTCTTCCTCCCTTGTAATCTCCTCCATTTTAATTGTGAGAGAGATTGTAATATTTTTCTTCATAGTGAAATATTTTCGGTCTTGTCCCGTGGAGGTTTCCCTCAAATTGAGGGTTTTACCACGTTAAATATTTGTGTCTTTATTTTCTTTAATTGCCTTTAATTTATTTATTGTGCGAAGGCTGAGCCGCCTAAGTTGTCTATTTTATTTATTGTGGAGGGCAGTGCCACCCAAATTGTTATTTCTAACATAACAATTTGTTTCTTGTCTTTTATTTGAGCTGCGGTAGGAGTGTTCAATCTCCTAACAAAAGAAAAGGCTATAGAAATAACCCTCGACAGAAATGAAGAGATTGTTGATGTTTTTGATAATGTAAAGCTGAAATGGAGATTGGTCTGCACAAAAGTTCCAGCATCAACAGAATATAGAAATCCAAACCTTGGAGATTACAATACATCCCTGAGATCAGAAGTCAGAAGTTATGAGTTAAGCTTCCACAAGAAACACAAAGATATGGTTCTAAATCTGTACTTGCCACACATTTTCGAGAAGGCGAAGGCGATAAAAGAGGAGAACAATACAGTTAAGCTTCATACTGTTGTTTTCAACAGATGGGATGCCAATAACGTTGTTCTCAAACATCCGATGACTTTTAAGACCATTGCTTTGGATACAGGGCTCAAGAAGGCTCTTATGGAAGATCTGGACGACTTTAGAAGTGGAAGGGAATACTACAAGAGAATTGGGAGAACCTGGAAACGTGGATACTTACTATACGGACCTCCAGGAACTGGGAAGTCAAGCTTGATTGCAGCCATGGCGAATCACTTGAAATTTGACATCTATGACTTGGATTTAACAGATATCCAATCCAATTCAAGTCTTCGATTTTTGTTGCTTAGCATGCCAAGCAGATCAATACTTGTCATAGAGGATATTGACTGCTCCATCAAGCTGCAGAATCGGGAATCAGAGGATGATGCAGCAGAGAGTACTCGAGGAGGAGGAGAGAATAAGGTTACTCTGTCAGGACTCCTCAATTTTATTGATGGCCTATGGTCATGTTGTGGTGAAGAACGCATAATCATTTTCACAACCAATCATAAAGAAAGACTAGACCCAGCACTGCTGAGACCTGGTCGGATGGACTTGCATATTCACATGTCATATTGCAACGCTTCTGTCTTCAAGCAACTTGCATTCAATTACCTGGGAATTTGCCATCATCATCTTTTCGAGAAAATCGAAGCGCTCCTACAAGATGTTGAAGCTACTCCAGCAGAAGTAGCAGGGGAGTTGTTGAAGAGCACAGTTGCTGATTTCTCCCTTCAAGGCCTTGTCAATTTCCTTCAGGCAAAGATGACTGAACAAGATAAAGAGAAAAACTAACATCAGAATTGCAGTTTAGAAATGGGCTTGAAATGAAGGATTCAAGATGAAGACAACCTGAATAATGGGTTATGCAATCGAAGCAAACCTATTCAGCGGAATATGGTAGGTTTCTTGATTTTATTTTTGTAATGTGCCTACTGGGAAGGCACCATCCCACCAATTCATCCATGCTTCATGTGGAAAACTAGTTCTAGTCCATCATAGAGCGATTTTGAGCTGGTAATCCTTAAGTTGATGCAAATATTCCTTTTTTCTTTTGACTAAATTTTGAGCATTCAGCAATGCGAAACCAGCAATCAAGAAATTACCAAGTGAAATTGAGTTCTTTTCGCACATACAAAAGGTACCATCTCCATGATTTAATCTATGACAAAAATGAAATTAAGAAATGGAAAACCAGCTTGCAAGCATAATGTATGTTTTTCAAGTTTTTGTCACAAACACACAATCATGAAATGGTCATTGATATAGTACTAGAGTAATTCTTTACCTGTCAACTCAATAGCTACCTTATAATTTTTTATAGAGACAAAATGTAATATTAAATATTATATGGGAAAAATAGATAAAAAATTTTATGTTGGATTGGTTGAGGAACTCCAAACTCCCTTTTTATCATATATTTTAATCAAATTTATCAAAAACTCATCAAAACATTTCTTTTCTTGAGTATTATGCTACAAAAATAATTGAGTTATGTTTTGACATCATTTTCTTTTTTGAAAAGGAAATGCTGAGTTTTCAAATGGATCATATAACTATTGAACTCCCATTATATTCCTTTGAAACTTGCACGAACATTTACATGGTTTATCGTTTAACAAAAAGAGAAAAAGGGATGAGGGCACTGGGCTGCTATGATTTGGGCCTGGTTTGATTGTTGTATTGGGAGGGCATGACTTGTGGGGGAGAAAGCAGCATGAGGGGCTTGGTGGCGAAGAGGGCAGGCGTGTGTGGAGGAAGTAGAGGCCTAATAAAGTGAAATAGTTTAAAGAAAAGTGTAAGAAGGGAAGGGTTGCAAGATGAGGGAAAATAAGGCTAATAAAACTTGAGGGAATCTTCATTTCTAATCCGCTTGTGGTAGGTTGCAATAACTGACCAAAAGAATGAAGATAACAAACAGAAAGAGATGCAAAATGCGTTCAATATGGTAAGTTTCTTATTTCTATTATATATATATGTGTGTGTGTCTATTACAAATCTGCCCATACTAATATCCTAGATGAGGTTATTGAGCACACTTTTTAACTATCTTGAAATGTTTTTAACATTTTTTTTTTCACAATATACTGTCTTCTATTGAAATGTCTTCAAATCTTATTTGTTTAAAAAATTAAATAGTTTTTCAAACTAAGTGATTGTTTATAAATGTTTAAGATTGAAAATACTTAATAAAATTTGTTGAATAATATTATGATATAAAGAGTATATTTAAAAGAATGTCTTTTTTTAATAATAAAAAATGTTTTTTAATTCAAACGTCTAGAAAGTATTATAAGAATGGTTTAAATTGAAACATCCTATTTTTAAGTGCCTTCTTGTTACAATTTTTTAGTGGCGAGTGAGGGCTAAATAGCAATATAGCATTACTCTAATGCTATTAGTAACCAAATTCTGGATTCAAACTTTTATACTAAGCAATCATGAAATTAGAAATAAGAGAGAAGGGAAATGCGCATGAGTGGAGTTCAGCCGAGTCCAATCCATCGGCCATCCATGTAGAGACATTCAGAAGAGAGCGATCCAGCCCCACAAAAAGGAAGAGCAAATATCGGTTCCTTCAGTCCACGTCCCCCTTTTGCGGCCCTTCTTCTCGAGCAACAAATTCCAAAAGAGTGGTGCTATTAGCCTCAAGAGATGATCTAAAGAAGCCTCTGATTTTAAAATCTTTTAAATTTTACTATTAACAAATGCACTCCATATTGTATGTACAGTACCATTGTCTCATTCTTTCCTCTTCTAAACAATTATCTAGAGAAATATGCCCCTTAGTAGCTCCAATGCTGTGCAGTCTCCTTTTCTTACTTGTTATGAAAGGGGTTCATATTTTATTTCTTGTGTCCATTTGACTTGATTTATCAATTTTTCGCTCGTTAATATCAGTGGCGGACCCAGGATTTTATCTTAGAAGGGCACCGTTAACGTTTCAAAATTAATGTTTAAAAAAAATCTCAATAGTATAAAAGAAATTATTTGAAAAAAGAATAGATATAGTTATATAGGAGACATAGTAAATCCTATCTTTTAAAATTAAATAATCCTAATACAATAAATCAAAGTGTATAATACTAATACTTTATAATTTATTTTATAAATGCATATTAGTATTATCATTGACAAGTATTTATATTTAAAAAATGTTGCATAATTACTTCATTATCATATATGAAAAAAATTATTTATAATCCTATATTAGCATTATAATCCAAAATTTGAGTTCTATGCTCGAAATTTGCAAACAAACTTTTACATTGATTTCAAGATAACTTCGTATTGAATTGTTAACATTTTTCTTATAGATGATGATGTCAACTTAAAAAAGAATTTTCTTTTAAAATATCTCTCCATTTTTTCTCAAAATCATTAATTTATAATAACCATTAAATTTTACCTAAAAAAGCTACAAATGCATAAATATAATAAGAAGACTCAATCACAGTTTTCATTTTTAAAGAAGTTTACTAATTTTTACACTAATTGCTACATATAAATTATAAAGAGAAAGACATAATACGAATATGATATATAATATAGTTATAGAAATATAAGTTTGATAGCCTACTAGTTTAAAAAAGAAAAACAATTTAAAAACTATTGTTCAAGAAGGGTGTAATTGTAAACTATAAGAAATAAGGGAGTAAACATGATTTTTTCAAAGTTTCAGAAGGGGCCCAGGCCCCCCTATGTCCCTTCTTGGGTCCGCTTCTGGTTAATATCCATCTTGTTTTATCAATAAAGAACATCGACATGGTTAAATAAATATCATAATTATAATATGAAAGTTTTTTTTATAATAATTTAACTGAGCAATATTACAACAAAAACAAATTAAGTTCCATAGAATTGTCACTGACAATCGGGTTAACATACTTGACTTATCAATGTACATGTTTTCTTTAGCTACAATTTAATTATTTATTTTTTCCCACAATTTAGCTCTCTAATTTTGACTAGCCGATTTCAAGTGGGTATACATGTGTGATCATGCTTAAGAAAGTGACTGCGTGCTACTAATCACTGAATCAAACCTCTATTGACTTGTGATTTGCATTCTCAGGCATATAAATAACTCATATAAAAATATAATTTCCAGGCAAGATTAAAAAAGATAGAAGCTTCTAATTAGACTAGATATTTTATTCAAGATACTACCATTTGCTTTAATTTCATTATGTTGATGATAATTATGGTTTATGAAGGGTATCTAAAGATTTTTTTTTGAAGAAAATGCAAGTGTAATTCAATAATATAAATGGTATTTGGTTTTTAAGTATTCTAACTAAGAACAAATTATATGTAATTAAAAAATTGATTAAACATGGGGTTTCTTTATGTCACATCCCATACATACAGAGTATAACATTAAAATAGTCATTTAATAGTGAACTCTGTCATTTCTTTCAAAATTATTTTAAGTATTATCAAATACAGAGTTCCTAGTCACAACCACAGCATTTCACTATATATATATATATACACACATTCAAAATCAAAAGAATTTCTACATTATGGTTATGTTAATATAGGGCAACGGCTCGTGGTTGTTAAGAGAACTCCGTCAGTATTGCCAAAAGTCCTCCATTTAGCTCTTGGTCTACTGGTCACGTAAGGCACACAATGAGTTTAGTAAGTAAAACTCAGTAAGTAAGCTAAGTGAATATACAACAATATTCAATAATAACAAAATTCAGTCTACAGTACGAATACTGTTCATTTCTTAGTAAACAAGCAGAAGATAACTTGTTAAAGAAGAAATGACCTAGAAATCACTTGTAACCATTTCTATGTGCCAACTTGGTGCTCCTACGCCATATGAGTGGCGCACTTGCGCCAACTCTCTGTCTAACTAGTTTCATATCGGTTACATCTGTGCTCCTGTACCATATATATTACGCTCCTGCGCCAATTTTCTATCTAGACCTCTGTAGGTCGATTCACTCTCACATAAGTGAGTTTACATTTCTCAAATCATCACGTCCTCATGTACAATCATAATCACATAATTTATTCAGATGAATATCCATACACAAACACACATTTTCCTTCAATGTACATTAAGGACTCACATACAATACCATACTCGATGCCGTATTAATGACACATACTATGTCCATATCATATAATAAGGAAGCTTCCACAGTATCAGATACAGTCACTTAGGGAATAAGGCTCTTTAATCGAGGTAGAACTTCTCATATCACAGTCATATCACATTTATACGGGCCCATATCACATAGCCACCTATTGGCGGCATCCGTAGGCAAGACATCGTTGTAGTGAGTATTTATCACATTCTCATATTGCACGAATCCGCCATCACCCAAAGGTGACAGCCATATAGTCCTACTAGACTCTATCCTACCACACGGAATAGTACAGATATACATAGATGCCTACACTTGAAATAGCTCAAGGTTAGTATAACAATCTAGGTGATACCGAGCCCATGCTACCGAATCCCCGTATAGAGAAACACATGGTCCATACCTCCCCTCAAGTTATGAGAGCTAAGTTTCTTAAGTTTTGGTATGCCAATCACATTTCACAATTCACAGTCAATCACATAAAAGAAGCTCTATATTAAGTTTCTAGTATAGTCACAATATATCCCAGTTCAAGTATCAAAATGTTAACATTTAACAGTGTCATAATAAACAATATTACATACAATGTAACACAATTTATTGTGGCCTCAGAATAGTTAGCTCACTTACGTTATATAGCTCCTTTGTCGATGTGTGTGAATAACCTAAAAACAACACAAAATCATTTTAAGGTTTACCATACATATTGGTGAAATAATTCCCCTTTTTGGCTCTATTTCTATACATACTCCATCAAACAATTTATAACAAACAATTTTCAATTCTAAAATCTACACAAATGTATAGACAACTTTTACACTCATATAACATGTCTTCTTAAGATTTTTAGACCCAAATAAGGTCATATGCCCACTCAAAATAACTTAATTCATTAACTCAACAATTCTACCAATGTATTTATTTCATTGAGCAGTAGAGACTTATAAATTTGTAAGAATTGTAATCCTACTCAGTTGGCTAAAAAAATTTACAAGCTGGTATATATCACATATATGTACCTCCGTACCAAAAATCGTGACTTTTCGAGGGGTGTAAGTCATCCAAACCCAATTATTTCTAACTGCCCTATTTTGGAAAATAAGAATTTTAGTTTTACCAAGCCAAATTTAAAAATTCATAGCAATTAATACAGAGCTTCAATCTCAGTAAAAATTTATAGTCTCATTTCTGACACATAAAAGAACTTACATACCAAAAATCAGGTAATTTTACAAAGATTTGTACCTTCAACCAAATTCATTTTCCCTTACTCTGTTCTAAGATAGGGGAAATATGAAATCCCATACCAGAAGTTCAAAAATTCGCTACAATTTTTTTGAGTGAATCCAATTTATATGCACTCTGGACATGTCTATTTTCATCAGTGAAATTTTTAGAATCACAAAATATTTCCCTAATTTTTAAGAATTTTCGGAATATATACTGTTCAGTATAAAAATACTGCAGGATTTGAACTAAACTCTCATTTCTAGCTTTGTATCCTCATCCCCTTATTTAGGTACCTTCAAATCTCATTCAAATTCACATTTCCACACAATTTCCAGCATACAAAATAACAATTCTCATACACAAATCACAACACAAGGAAATTCTTTAAATTAACCAGACAATAGTACAAGGAATTCTAATGAGAGAATTGGTTCTTACCTTCTCCTTTCTTCTTCTCCCTTTCTTCCCTTGAGTCCTTGATGATTTGTACATGTGTGAAAAATTTTGAGAGAGTGAAGAGCTGGGAACGTGTAAACGAGGAGGAAAAATGAAAAAATTCTAGAACTCCTCCCTTTTATAGACAAACATTAGGCTAAATTGCATTTAATCCTTCTCTCCTCTTTTATAACCATTAAGCCCAATAGTCTTTCAAGTAAGCCCCTCATTCTCTCATTTATTACACTCCAATTTAAATATATCACATATACATTAACACATATTAATACACATATTCATAATATATGACACAATGTATACTACAAAATTTAAGATGTTACACTTTACATCACTATGGGGCCAAATAACATCACTCTTTTTAAGATAAAAGAAAACAAAAAGCAAGTAAAAATGGAGCACCAGTGCTACATGTACAATCTAATCATATTACTATTCTCATACAATCTAATATATGATATAAGTCTATTGGGTTATAACTATACACAACAAAAAAAAATAGATTAAATTAATGATTTGATATCCAACAATATTAGGTAATATTACATTGTATAAAAATTGTTTATGAATTGATTATATGTATAATATTATTGATCGAGAGAGAAGAAAATGAAATTGAAGGGATACGAGAAGAAGAAACGGGGGCCAGCCTAGATTTACACCTTCATCCTAATGATTGTGTAGTGTGTCTAATCTCCTAAACCATGTTGGTCATGGTCAATCTTGTTTTCAAGTCTAAATCCTGGAGATAAGTTGTGAATTTGTACAAAAAGAACAGAAGACCTTGACTAGTACTGCGCATATTTTTGGCACGCTGGCTACTAATAATTTAGCTTTGACAAAAAATTGTCTCAATTTTGAAGGCTAAGACGCAATAATAGAATGAATTAATAATTATGAAAGAAAGCAAATGTTTATGTGAAGTCAACTTTTGTTGGGCTCCAGTAACCTTGTAATAAAATAAAAGTCGTGTACGTGCAGCAGCGTGCGCAGATAATTAATTAGCCAAACACAGAAATTATTGTGAAAATTACGTGGGACAAAAAATTGAGAATACAAAACCTCGTGGACTTTGAAAGGTTCGGAGTGGTGGACTTGTGAGTTACAAATTATTTGATTCCTGAAAAAAAAAATTAAGATAATTCAATTGTGCTCTATGTTGCACTATATAGAATTTAATTGTTAATAGGTTAAGCCAATAAAAAACTTTAAACAATGATAACTCATGCCTATCAAGAAAATCCGGTAAAATACGTGAAAAAATAAATTACAAATAGGACATAAAAATAAAAGAGAAAATGTAATAAATAGCAAACTTGAGCTGGGTGTTTGAGTATCAGTTAAACCTTTTTTTAATTTTATTTTTTAGTCGATTGGTCAATGTTGAACTATTGCAAGTAAACACTTTGCTTGAAAGTTGATATACTCTTGTTGAACATCATCAAACAATCAACAAATTTCCTTGATGGTGATAGTTCGATGCCTTATCTGAAAGCTTTTGACACTTGATTGCAGTATCAAAATATATTGATTTTTTATTTTTTGAAAAAATAAAAAATCAAGAGTAAATAATTGGTGAGCC
This sequence comes from Boswellia sacra, assembly GCA_013180625.2. NCBI lineage: Eukaryota > Viridiplantae > Streptophyta > Magnoliopsida > Sapindales > Burseraceae > Boswellia > Boswellia sacra. Next base: position 28,262 of record SNVD02012501.1, on the reverse strand, counting down.
CCGGTAGTCGTCCTCCAAATTCCTGGACTTGTCAACACGTTAATTTCTGTCATGAAAAAGACAAGATATACAGCAATTTAATTTTTAAACGTTTAAACACTGCTGTTTAATTTATTATTAAATACATCTTTACTCAAGAAATTGTTTATGGACAAAGGATGCGCTGCCGGACCAGATCAACAACAATTCAAATTTAGATACTTCCACACACTTTATATAGCCAAATTCAACTGGCTTCATCAATAGGTACACCACCAACGTGCAATCAACCAAAACATGTTAGCAATGGTGTTCACATCCTTTACTTATCGAGTTCTATTGTTCAAATGGGCTGCCTTCGTTGCTTACCAACTTGCAGGTACTGCAATTGTGCCTGTAGCAGCGTCTGAATTGTTATCCATACAGTTAGAGAAGGAAGCTCTGGTTAACAGCAGTTGGTGGAGCAGCATGACCAACAGCACTTCGGATCAGTGCAAGTGGGACGGAATCACTTGTAATTCGGAAGGAAGCATCGTTGAGATACACCTGTATGACAACAAAGTAAAAGGGGAGCTTCGCCAACTCAACTTCGCTTGCTTTCCGAACCTGGAAGTTCTCAATATTTCATACAATAATGATCTCTTGGAAGCATTCCATCAGAAATCGGAGCTCTTCCGAAACTAAAACAACCTATTTTGTATAAGAATAGGATTTCAGGTGAGTTTTATTCCATATTCCAATAATGAATTCTGCTAGCTAACCCTTTATATAATAAGTGGTTATTGACCCTTTTTGTTGAATCGCATTGCAGGGGAAATCCCTCCAGAAATTGGGATCTTAAGTAATCTGGAGGAGCTAGATTTTTCTTATATATAATCTTATTCTTAGTGGACCGATCCCTTCAACTATGGTCAATTTAATCAACTTAACACATCTGTACCTACTTTCGAAGCTCAAATACCTTGATGTGTCTCAAAATAATTTTATAGGTAAGCTACCAATTGATTCTGCTTGCTACCATTTCAAATAAAAAGTATTGACTTGTTTGTTAAATCGCATTGTAGGTGCAATCCCTCCAGAAATTGGGAGATTGAGTAATCTGGAGGAGTTGAATCTAGCTTACAACAATTTGAGTGGACCAATCCCGTCGACTCTAGCTAATTTAATCAATTTAACACATTTGATCCTTCGATCAAACAAACTCAGCGGCCAGTTACCATTAGAAGTTTTTACTCTATTGAAACTCAAACACCTTATTTTGTCTGAAAATAGACTTGTAGGTGAGATATTGATTGATTCTAGTAGCTTGTAGTCCTTTATTATACGAAAAAAAGCAAGTAGGGGCATTAACTTTAATTTTTTTTATTTGATACTGTATTACAGGTAATATCCCTCCACAAATTGGGAACTTGAGTAATCTGGAGGATTTGATTATATCTTATAACTTTCTGAATGGATCAATGCCTTCAACTATAAGTAATTTAATCAACTTAACACGTTTGTTCATTCGATCAAACAATCTCAGTGGTTCGTTACCATCGCAAATCGGTGCTCTTTCAAAATTGAAATACGTTCACATGTCTGTAAATAAACTTACAGGTGAGCTACTGATTGATTATGCTTGCAATTTCGTTGAATAACAAGTGGATTCTAACCTTTTTTCTTACTCACATTGCAGGTCCTATTGCCCCCGAAATTGGGAACTTAAGTAATCTGGAGGGGCTGGATTTTGCTTCTAATAATAGTCTGAGTGGAGCAGTCCCTCAACTATAGGCAACTTAATTAACTTAACAAAGATGTATTTTCAAGCGAACAAACTCAATGGTCCGCTACCATCACAAATTGTTGCCCTTCCAAAACTCAAACACCTTCATCTTTCTGAAAATAGTCTTACGGGTAAGCTATTGTTAAATTAAAAATGTTTAAATACTATAGTTAGACCTTTATTTTCAAGCTCAAGTTTACAGGTGAAATGGTTTCTTAATATGATTTGGAGTCAAAATAACCTCATAATCAAGTGTTCGAATTCTTAACAGCTATTGGTCTATTCTGTTGATTAGCCATTCAAATAACAATTAGATATTAACCCTTTTGGTTTATTTACATGGCAGGTACTATTATTCCCGAAATTGGTAGGTTGAATAATCTCGAGCAGTTGTATTTGTCTAATAACAATCTGAATTGAGAACTACCTTTAATTATTGGTAATTTAACCAAAGTATTACGCATCTACCTTTGATCAAATAAACTAAGTGGTCCGATACCATCGCAAATTGGTGCTCTCTCAAAACTCAAAGCTATTCATTTATCTCAAAACAGTCTTACCGGTGAGCTAATGATTGATTATGTTAATTAGTCCTCTGAAAAACAAGTGGATCGATATTAACTCTCTTTGTTAATCAAATTGCAGGTTCTATACCTTCAGAAATTGGTTGAGTAATCTAGAAGTTCTATATGTTTCTTGCAACAATCTGAATGGGACAATCCCTTCAAGTATAGGTAATTTAACCAACTTATTGTATTTGTCCCTTCAATTTAACAAACTAAGTGGTCTCCTACCTCAAGAAATTATGAATTTGAAGAATCTCAAGGCCTTGGATCTTAGTTCTAACAAGTTGCAATTGAGTGGCTCAATTCAAGATGTGCTGACCCAGCGGTTAACCCAACTTCATTATCTAACATCTCTAATAATGAATATTTAAGCCCACCCCAGCAATTTACGGACCAAGATTTAAGCGGTCAACATACTGGCAACTGTTTTTGGTCAACTCATCTCACTCCCTCCGTGATCTTTATCATAATTTTTGTTCCTTCAGCCATATTTCTTACCATACTTGTTGGATCGATATTTCTCCTCAAACGTAAGAGTAAAAATGCTGTAAGCTGGACAAACATTAAAAGTGGAGATGTATTCTCATTTTGGAATTACCATGGTAGAGTTGCATTTGAAGACATAAATGAAGCAACAGAGGACTTTGAAATAAAATACTTTATCGGAACTGTGGGTTATGGTAGTGTTTACAAGGCACAACTGCCGAGTGGCGAAGTAGTTGCTTTGAAGAAACTTCATCATTCAGAAACTGAAGAGTTAGCTTTCATCAATAGCTTACGAAATGAGGCTTGTGTCCTGTCTGAGATGCGACATCGAAATATTGTGAAGCTTTATGGTTTTTGTTTGCACAAAAGATGCATGTTCCTAGTTTATGAATACATCAAGAGGGTAAGCTTATTTTGTGCTCTACGCAATCATGATGAAGCTGTTGAACTAGATTGGAATAAAAGGGTAAATATTATAAAGGGCACTTATGGGCATATTGCTCCAGGTGAGCTTACTGGCTACTCTTTCTCATACTTCTACAGTGAATAATTACATCTATTTTACATATTTGATCATATTTTTTTTTGGATAAATTAAATCATACACTAGGAAAAAAGTAAATAAAGTATAATATTTCACTTTAACAAAAACTAATTATGAAGAAATTTTTAAACTTAAAATGATGGATGCCTTTGCTTCATTCATTAAAGTTTCGTATTAATTCCCTTGCAGAGCTTGCCTATACAATGGTTGTCACAGAAAAATGTGATGCTTATAGCTTTGGAGTAATCACATTAGAAACATTGATGGGAAGACATCCAGGAGAACTTCTCTCATTAATATCATTGTCATCGTCATCACTGGGTCAAAACAAATTACTCATTGAAGTATTAGATCCACGACTCTCTCCTCCAGATAATCAAACAGTTGTAGAAGATATAATTTTTCTTTCAACAATAGCATTTACATGCTTGAACTCAAATCCACAATCTCGACCTACAATGCAATGTGTAACTGAAGAATTTCTTGCCCGCAAGTCATTCTTGGCCAAATCTCTTCAGGAAATTTCCATCTCACGACTTAAAAATAAAAAATGATGACACGGGAACTAGGCTTGCGAGAGTCCACGACAGCTAATGGCTATGTATGTGACACCGAAATTTTTGAAGCAATATAATTTGCTTTCATATATAAGGCAGGTTTGAGATCGTTGTTGCTGAGGAAATAATCAACTTCTATTTGTTGAAGAAGTAATCAACTTGTAAAATAAGTTGCAGTGTTTGCTAGTTCAACTATTAACAGCTGTTGTTCTTCTCAAAATTAGGATATATGTACTTAGGATCGTTGTTATTGTGGCTTTTATTATGTACGGGTGACCAAAATAAATGTGTTTTTTAGTCCTTAATTAGTAATCTAATTATTCTGATTTTTTGAGCAATTCTTTTTCGTTAAACTATTTCCAACTACTTCTATAAATTATTTATATATTTAAATAATTTACTGAGAATTATTTGAATTAATAGATTGAAAAAAAGAATTTATTCAATTCCTTCTTTCTGAATTTAATTTTTCATTCACTTGATTTAATTAAAAAGTTATTCAATTTTTTATTTGAATTTAATTGAGAAAGGGAGTCACTTAATTAAATGATTTAATTAATTCTTTTTCCTTAAATTTAATTTCTGTTAAAGGTAGATTAGAAATTTTGAATTTTAAAAGCAAAAGTAGGTTTCAAAATGTAAGGGTCCCTGCTTGTGAAAACTGGACTATTTTGAACCATATCATTTTTAAGCTGTTTAAGAGGAAGTTACCAAGCACCTTAGGTGTTGTTGCTTGACAAATAAGTAATTATTTTTTAAGCAATAGCAATCCCAAATTGGCCTTAATCCTTTTTTTTTGTAACCGAGGTGTCTAGGCTAGCATTTATTCAGACCCGCTATTAAAGTATATATGTTTTTTAGTAAAGAGCTCTTGCTATATACAGGATGTTTAGCTCATTATGTTTCTAGATGTTGTCCTTTTTTGGTCTAATAATAGATGTATGTATCAAGAAAATTTGCTTTCTACCATATCTAATGTGAGTTCTAAAATTTTCTAAAGAAAAAGAATAGAGAATTTAAATATTTTTTTATAATGGTAAAGCAATCCGATTGCGTATTATCTATGACCCCTTAAATATCCACAAATTAATACGTCAGCCAAAGGTGAAGAAAGCTTTCCTGCCATTTCAAATTAATATGCAGTTTGAAAAGAAACTCCATTCTAAATAACCAAGTTGATTTATCTACAAATCATTTGATTATGAACAGTATTATACATGTTTTATATATCTAAAAGTTATTTTACATCCTGGATCCACCCTTTTGTAAGTATAATTAGAGATTTTATTGATTATTTAAATGAAATAGTAAAAAATTTCTTTTTTTACGTTTTAACCATAATATAAAAATTTTCTTAAAAGGCAAAGAGTTTTTCTGTTATATTTGTTAAGCTCACGAACTTTCTTCTTATCTTACGTATTTCTTAACTATATTCTTCAACTTAAATTTTTTTTTTTTGACTCTTTCGTGCAAAAGAAATGTATTTTTAGACTTTATAACAAAAGTTTTGAAATATTTGAAGACTCCCTTAATGCTCCATGAAGTATGAAGGAACTTATGTTAGAGTTTTTTTTTTCTTTTTTTTTTGGGCTTAAGATTGATCCTCAAATAATTATTCTATCTTATCAAGGGCATAACTAGACAAATTTTCTTGACTAGGCTAGACAAAATTCATTTTATATGAGTAGTTATACAGAATTTGTACCCTAAATGATGTGTCAAATGACATTGGCATTGCCACATCACTAACTTTTTCTTAACCTTTGTTATTCTTTTTCTTCGTCATGTTATGTAACTATTCACTGTCTTCTTCTTCAAATCCTTTTATCCACCATCATTATTAGAGTAATCAAAATCATTTTTTAACTTTTAAACCACTCAACTCACTGTCAACAGAAGCAGTTTTTGAGAATATTGATGGATGACCTTGTTGTATCAAATTCATAAGTGCACAGAATCGTAACAAGTAATATAGTGATAAGTGGAGTTTCATTCTCACGAGGATGGTGTTATCAACTACCCAGTCGTATCTAACTCTAATTTTATTTGAACAATGAAAATTAAATGACAATTTCAATTAGAAAATAAATAATACGTCTAAATAAACTAACAAATAAAGAGAAAAAACAATGACCACTACAAGAATTTTTCATATATTTGTCACTTTGAAATTTTTTTTATTTGGCTGTTTTTAAAGAAGTGAGAAATATAACCTCAATATAAAAGTCAAACTCACATTTTGTTCATATTTGTCACTCACTGTTTTGACTTTATTATATATTTTTCACATTTTTAGATAGTGCCAAGTATGTAGACAAGCATATACAGTAACAAAACTTTTTGTCTTACTCCTTATTATAAAGTATTTGAAAATTTATAGAATATATGGATTATTATTTAATTTACAGGGATAATTTTGACAAGTCTTAATAGATGGGGATTTTCTAAAAATTTCATATACTATATAAGGAAAGAGATGTTTCGATTAACCCTAATCCTGGCAAGCCTAAACTTCTAACCACTCGGCCGTGCTCCCCCAGGACCTCCGCTTTATTTACCATAACCACTCGCCATGATTCCCGTCGACTTCCACGGTGACATCAGGGACCCACAAGAAAATTGCACCGTATTGGGTATCCACTCCTGAAACGAACCGACTCTATTTCCATCAACAGAATGAAACCATTTCAACTTCACTTAAATGACCCATATATCAAGTGGTTCCAGTCGCTTGTTCCTACCCAAATCGTAGTGAAGAACAAGAAGGTAGAAGACCCAGTCGTCTTCAGCTACATGGATCACTTCACCAATGGCTTCGATCTTAGCTTGCAAGTCCGTCGGCGCCCTTCGCGCTCACCAGCTCATAAGTTACCCATCTGCCCTTTAAACAACTTGCTTTCTCGAAAACCTTTGGTTTTCAAATCATTCCATTTGTTCGTCTAATTAGACTTTGCAGAATCGTCTGAAACTATTGAATTAGTGAAACGATGACGTTTTACAGAAATTAGTCAAAAAAAAAAATTCGTGATAGAGCTCAGGTGGCTGTTTCTTAATTGTCCCTGTGATTTGATTAGGGCTTTGTTTGGATTTTGGGTTCTCATTGATTGGTTTTTATTGTTATGCGATGTCGGGACAGGCATTGCAGGGTTCGCAATATTATGGAATGTGATTGAGTGCGCACCCTTACTCTTATTATCCTTCCAAGAAAGGTTTGCTTGCTTGTCACTCCCAGTTTTTTCATTTCTCTATTTGTTTCTAGTTGTTATGTAAAATTATATTTAAAAGATAGTTTCGAGGATTGCATTTTTACGATGGTTAAGAAAGTAAATGAAGTAAGATGGATATCAAATTGTTGAATTTTGTTTACCAGGTAAGTAGCCACTTGGGATTTTCGGAATCGTCGATCTATTTAAACCATAGTAATGAGAAAGTGCATAATAATGTTCAAATGTGAAAGGGCAGAATAATGTTTCTTTATGAACATCTGGTATAAGAAGTTGTTTTATTGGTGTTAGCTTGTCACTAAGTTAAATTGGACTTTCTCTGTTGTTAGGCTGTATAAGCTGTGCCGTTGATGAATTTGGAAATTCTATAAACTATTTATTATTGACTCCAAATTACAGATGATGAAGAAAGAGAGCAACTTGCAAGAGAGATCTCAAAAGACTGGAGTTCTGGTAATCCTTTTATCTGGAATAGTCGTGTTCTCAGTTAGGTCTTACATTATTTTCTAAGACATGCAAGGATTGTGTTGAACTATTGCAGTTTTTGAGAGAAGCATAAACACTTTATTTCTTACTGAAATGGTGCGTGGTTTGATGCTGACACTCAAATACTTCTTTGAGAAAAAAGTTATTGTAAGTGGCTGCCTGCTCCCAATGTCTTTTTAAGGTTCTGGTGAGCTATCATTTCAAACCCATATTATTATAATAATTATTATTATTTTTGGTTATGCAGATCAATTATCCATTTGAGAAGGGACCTCTAAGCCCTCGCTTTCGTGGTGAGCATGCCCTGCGACGATATCCAACTGTAGAGGAGCGATGCATTGCTTGTAAACTCTGTGAAGCTCTAAGTTTTAAATCAATTTATTTGGAGAAGCTAAGCTTACTACAAAAGTAGAAGTTAGGATGGACTCATTTTATTGTCAATGACGTAGGAAATAAACTTACATTGTTTCACTTCCCGTATCATGTCAGGCTCCATTTTTACTACATGCATGCACTTGGTTTGAAATGAAGATGCATTTGTTATATGGCTTAGGATCTGTTATTTCTGTTATTGTATACGGTTAAGTGAATTTTATGCTAGTTTCCCGTCTGTGCTTCGTCACATATGTAATATAAGATTTGATTTTTGCATAAGATGTCACCCAAATGCTGATGTGTGGTCACGTAAGAATTCTGGGAACCAAATGCCAATTATCAACCATCTATCAACAGAATTGTATCTGATCGGCATTGGTATTGAGAAGTTGATTTGCTACCTCAATAAATTTGATTAAAGATAACAACAGAGCGGCACACTGTAGGATCTCTAGTTTGATTCCGATTGGTGATTTCTAACAGGTTATGGTGAAAAATTTGGAGCAAGTGTTGTCAATGGTTTTGAACTCATTTTGTGATCCCCATCCCCGTGTGAGATGGGCAGCTATTAATGCAATTGGACAACTGTCAACGGATTTAGGTCCAGATTTGCAAAATCAATTCCACTAAAGTGTTCTGCCAGCGTTGGCTGCATTTATGGATGATTTCTAGAATCCTAGAGTACAGGTTAGTTGAAGCTACAACCTGTTATGGTTGTGGATTTGTGAAATTGTATCAAGGTTAGTTTTTTTTTTTCCTCCTCCTCCTGCTCCTCTTAGTAAAGAAATTTATGCCCATTTGTCTTTTAGCGTATGTTCAAAGTGTTCTATGGGCTCAGGGCAAAAAAAAAAAAAAAAACTTGCAAAGTCATAGCATAATAGCTTGGCAAATTAGACTTTTGGCTTTGCAAAAAATGATCCATTTAAAACGATTGCCAAACTTAAACTACAAGAGATTGAGTTACTTAAATGAAAATGCAATCAAAACTGGTAGGTAGGCTATTAAAAACTTTACTTGGTAACCTCGGATTAATTCTTACTTTGATTGGCATTGGCTGTCTCTCTATTCCTGTTTTAGTTCTTAGGAGTACCTACTTATGTATTAATTGTATCTAAACCATCTGCTTTGTTTGCTTTATATTTGCGTATGATAAATGGGGTTTATTATTGTGATTTTCTTTTTTGGTTGCTGTTCTTAACATCTTTTGTTGTTGCAATACTTGTTTCTAGGCAGTTTGTGGATATGTCTCGCATACGAATTGAGGGTCTTCTTGCAGCTTTTCCTAAGTTGGTAGGCACTGGTAAACAGCATTCTTATGTTGAGACTGAAAATGTTCGGTATGTTTACCAGCTAATAGAAGCTTTGTACTTGTTGCTTGTGACAAACAAACAGAGCAACATCCTTGAAGACTTGGAGACTCTAAGGCTGTTCTCGAAGCTTCTATCCTTTTTGTGATGGTCTTTGTTTACATTTCATCTTCTTAAATCTATGTTCACGATTTATGGTTTTTACCAATTCCTCAATGGTTAATACGAAAGGTTAGCTTCTTGTGTTTACTGTGATGGATTTGCTTCTGGAACCCGCTTTTCTTGTGTAGATTTGTGTCATGTAATCATGTTCTTATCATTTTTTGCTCATTGCATTTTATTGGTGCAAGGCTGAATGTTATCTTCTTTCACATCTTTTCTAGTACTGAGCATGTCTTTCCAAGACATTAGTGTTGTTTACATAGAAAAGAGGTTTGTGGTTTATTCCTTAATGTTTTAGGTGCCTGAATACTTATACTCTCTAGATGAGAAGGGTATTTGCAAGACAGCTTTTGAGCTGATCTTTGCTTTTGATGAAGTTATCTCTCTTGGGCACAAGGAAAATGTTATTGTTGCACAAGTTAAGCATAACTGTGAAATGGAGAGTCATGAAGAGAAGTTACATAAGCTGGTATTGTATAGCAAGATCAATGAAACCAAGGATGTCATTAAGTGCAAGGCTAGTGAAATTGACAAGAGCAAGGTGCTTTTGGCATTCTACATTGTTCCTTTCCTGGTTTGCACCTTCAACTGCTATGTGATAATGCCAATTGAAATTCTTGTCATATACACTGTAGATTGAGAAGAATAGAGGTGAAAAGGAGGGTTCATGTCCTTGCAGTCGATGGGATCTGGAAGAATTGAGAGTGGCTTTAGTGATATGAGCATTCCTAGTGGTGGAGGTGGTTTTGGTAGTGGTTCTGGGTTTGGTTTGAGCACTGATGTTGAGTCCTTTTCCAGCAAGTCTAAAGGTCTGTGTCCTCTTAGTGGATTGAATTCTCTGATTTTGTTTCTAATTTTTACGTGCTGTGTTGATGTTCTTAATTTTTACGTGCCTACAGAAGTGCTTATGGCATTTCGTTAATTATATATATGTATGTATGTATGTATGTATGTATGTATGTATGTACAATGCTTTGCAGCTAATAATGTAGGGAGCGTTTCGACAAAGTTCCTTATGATTGATCAGACTGCAACATGTTTTAAACAATCTGTGACAAGATTTCTAAAAGAAATTCTTTGAATAGATAGCATCAGTCTTCTTCTACACCTATTTGCATCAAAAATCTAAAATCAAATCTCTTACGAGATTCCAAGTTTGAAAAATGTTTCATATGTTTTTCGCAACATCAATTCGTGACAAGTGGCTCAATTCCAATTGCAATTAATTAATGTACTTTCTCTAATTATAATATGCGTCTTTCTACTAGAAATTCTTTACCTTTTACTAAATTACATAAAACATATATTGGTTTTGTATACATTAACTTAATTCATTCCAATTTCTGGCTTCTTTCAGGCATTAAATGCCTCCAAGTCTTGATTCAGCCACCAAGTTTTGGAGCTCTCTCCTTACTGCAAACAACACTTCTTGGATGAAGTTCTTGATCTTCTTCGCTAGTTCAAGCAGTCTACCAATGAGAATTAATTGAAGTAGGAATATTATAATATATGAAGTTGGTTGAGACAACACTCGAAGCTGAAGTGGGTAGGTTCCTACCTTTTTCCCCCCTCTCGCGTACACTTAATATTATCAAACATATATAGTTGAAGTTTGTTCATTTTCAGTAAATTAAACAATCAATCGGTCTTTCAAAACTATGTATTTTGATATTTCGAGATTATATATAGTTAGAACTTTTAAATGCCACTGCTGGAAACTATCATGCTGCTAGTCTCATCTTATAGATGGATTTTGTGGAATTTGATATATAAATTGCAAGTATTAATAATTATTATCTCTAGTTGGCTGCTGTGTTTCTTTAATTTCATAGCTTTGAGGATTATATAATTAATTAAATTGAATGAAGCGGGGTTCTATTGCAATGTTAGATTTTGTTTGAGAAGTTTAGTTTAGAGTATGTTTCATATGAAATTGTCGGAAAGATGATACTAGATGGGATGTTTTAACTATATAAGGGTATAATGATTAGACTTATTTCACTTGAGTTAAATATTAGTGGTTGAATTATCCAAATTATTATTGTTTTACTTAAATGTAGCTGAAGTGGGTGGATTTTACTGTTTTTTGAATCTGAGCTGATAAAATTTTAAGACAAAAATTGTTTAGTTCTACTTTTATCTATTTTTCCTTCTTTTTTGGTGGGAAATAGACTTGTGTTACCTGGCATTGAGTGTTTTAATGTGTGGCTAATGGGGGATTAGCTTTATATAATTTTATTTTTCTTTGAAGGATATGTTAGATGATGCTTGTTGCTTAATGATGTCTACTGATTGTGCAGAAAGAATTAGGTGTTACCTGGGACGTGGATTTGTATGGTGAGTTGCTTAAAATTGGAGGTGGGAAGGAAAGGTACAGTCTTTTTATGAAAGTTCAATAGTTTTCTACAAAGGCTTGCTGCCTAGAAATGAATAGGACACTAGAGATAACTAGAAATCTTAGAACAATACTGATTTTGGCTCTTATAGGATGACAACCTACTTTAACAAGACCGATTGGCCAGAGAAGGCACCAAAGAGTGAAGAAGAAAGAAAGGAATTCATAGCTGCTCTTCACAAGCGGAAGACAGAGTTGTTCATGGCCCTAATTGAAAAAAGGTTGCTAGCTCTTCGGCCTGGAGTTGCAAAGTTGGTTATCATCTGATATTTTACTTATTTATGCCTTGTCCAGTACTTAGATGGTTGAGTTTAGTTACATTAATTTGTTTATATATATATGTATGTATGTATGTATGTATGTATGTATGTATGTATGTATGTATGTATGTATATTAGAAACTCAAATGTGGGAGGAAGGATATTCTTAAAGCATGCAATTAGACCCCGGCAAATCTGAATTTCATGTAACTGTTAGGCAGTTCATAATTGGGTTTATGGGACCATTATATGAGAACCTTTCGGCATTCCACAATTTGATATTCTGCATTCTTAAAACGAATATGGTTATGGATGAGGAGAACAGATCTGTAGAGCTTCACAGCGTGAAAAATAAAACGGTTGCATATTTATCAGTTCAAAAAGCGCCAAATATTGTAAATTCACATATTTAATTTTTTTTAAAACCATATTTATCGTTTAAAATTGCCAAATATAATAAAAGCTCCAAAAAATAATCTGTCACAAAATTATATTTATCAGCTCAAAAGCGTCAAATATTATCAAATTCAAAAAAAAATTATGGTTACCATATGATATTTATTAGTTTAAAAAGTGCCAAATATTGTAAAACTGAAAAATTCACTGTTCAAAACCATTTTGATCAGTCAAAGCGCCAAATATAATAAGGATGGAAAAAATATTTGTCAGCTCGAAATGACAATATGATCAAATTTAAAAAAGTTACCGTTATAAATCATATTTACCGTTCAAAAAGCGCCAAATATGATGAAACTTAAAAAATTTAACCATTGGCAAGCCATATTTAGCGAGCAAAAAGTGATAAATATGATATAATTCAAAAAATTTAACTGTTAGAGCCTACCAAATTTATAAAAAAAAAAGTGACAAATATGTGATTTCTTCTACAGTATATTCCCGGTTATACTTGGCGCTTTTATGTGACAAATATGATTTATACTATATTTAGCGTTTTGATCGATTTGACAATATTTGGCGGTGCCATTGATATCGTTTTTATGACCGCCAAATAATTACATATTTGACAGTCAAAGACCGCCAAATATGGCATTTTTTCTTGCAGTGGACAATGAATTAAATAATAAAAATTCCAAAATATAAAAGCTCTATAGTATCGGATTTCACCTAAATTCATCTATTCTAATTCTCAAATTTAATAATATTCAATGTTTGCTTATGTTGCCAACCAATTTCACTAATGTAATTGTTAATCTCTCTCAAGCAAAAACAATATCTGTTTATAAGGGACAATTGCATCTCTATCAATTCTAACAACCTTTAAACACCCATTAAGCACGAGAAATTCCACATGGTTGCATAAATCACATTCATATCTCTATCTCATATCAATTTATGGCAAATCAATCAAGGACTAATATAAATTAATTTCTCAGTCTAATTTATATCTCAAATCATGCAAAAAGTGATCAAGCTTCCACGCATTAAACATATAATTAACTTGCTCAACAATATTGGAACAAACATCAATAAATTAAATTTAAAGAACTAGAATATCAAAATTTGGCTACATCTCAAGCCTAGAAGGCAAAACTTAGTTCTTAATCAAAGTAAACAAAACACAAATCATAATTGTAGACATAAAGACAAGGAGAAAAGAAAGGAAAACTAGAAGTTGATAAAGACATCTTGCTCCCAACCATCCTTCTAGGCCTCATTGGCCCTTTGGGACTCCCAAACAAGTTCTATGAAGTCTTATTTATAGGTGTAGGGTTTTAGAACTCCAAAATTAGAAAAAATCGTGATTTCAAGTCATAGGTGCATAACCTTCCTTGCACAGATGCGCAAAGTCTTTGCCTTGTGTGCTTTGTTTTTGCTCTTTAGAATTTCTACTCTACACTACATTCACTCTTTTGAACATAACTTTTAGTACAAAACTTGAATTCATGAAGAGTAAAATTCTCTAGAAACTAGACATCTGGAGCTTTCCAATGGTATATGTCACATAATCTGGTTCTCTGTTGATAGATACAGTTAATTTTGAGAAGTTAGTTGTCTGATATAGACAAAATTTGAGTGTTTTGCTCTGATTACTTTCGTTTGCTTTCTACAACCAAATAAACTAAAAACAAAACAAAATTAACATAAAAAGAATAGTTTTAACTTGAAAACAAATTTAACTAAGAAAAGAGGTATTAAAAAGTGTATAATTCTTGAGCTATCAAACCTCAACCCAATATATCAATTAGTTTGATAGGCAAATTCTATTTTTTTGTGATTCTAATGGTGGGTTGAGTGATTCTGAAAAAAAAATTGCAAAGAAGAACAAAACTTTTATGAAGGCAAGATTTTGAAAAATTAAATAAACTAACATAAAGTATAAGAATTTAAAGATACGATTTCTAGATTTTTACTATGATGTTGAATTCTTTGATTGTTGAATAGCGTTCTATCACATCAGTTGAGATATAATGTTTGTATCTTCATATAACACTGTAGCTTGTCATTGTCACATCACTATTTTGTCTCATAACTTTTTAATTGGTTATCAGGTTGCATGATGGTTCATTATCTTCTTCTTCAAATTGTTTTATCCACCATTATCATTAAGTAAAATAAATCATTTTTTTTAAGTTTATAAATAACACTATCTACTCCCAAAGTAATGAAAGTCAGGTTATCTTTGGAGTTTGATCAATTTGTAATTCTTTGCAAATAATCCATATTGTGTTTTCTCTCTCTTTCTTTGCTTTATGCTCTTCATAATTCTTAGATTTGGCTTCCAAAGCTCTTTCCCTATGTAATCAGCTTTTGATAAGATCGATGGATGATTAGGGATGGCAAATTCTTGGGTCGAGGCTGGGTTGGGGACCCCAGGAAATTCTCCAAATTTTTTTCTTCGGGCCAAGTCCAAGTTTTGTGCTTAATCAAGATTGAAACTTGGGTGTTAAATTGATTTAATCTTTTTTTTCGCTTTTAAACTTTTAATTCTCCTACTAATATTTTGTTTATCAAAACAAATTGTCTTTCTAGTTGTAGCTCCATGGCTAGTTGCTGAATTAATTTCTTAAGGTGCACGACTTCAAGCCATCTCTCTTTCATTTCAAAATACATACTTTTTGTTTTCTAGATAATAGTTTTAAATGTTTGTACCAAAACAATAATAAATGCTTTTAACGTTTTAGTCCAACCCACAAAATAGAGTGAAAGGCCCATAGACAAAGGCCCATGAGTAAAGGTAATGAGGTAATAAGTGTAGCCAGTTAGCATTATTTTCAAGTAAAGATAGCTTTAAAGATAAGGATGACTGACACATCCGAAAAAGGATTGTCTCCCAAGTATAGGAGTGTCGAAGTAATAAACCCGGTAAGACCGGGGTCGATCCACAAGGAAGGGAATTTAAGCGTTACAAATTATAAGATAAGCAAATGTGATATGGATGATTCAAAAATAACAAGAGAATATCAATAAATATGTAAGATGGTAGGCGGTATTACCGACCATTCAAATATAAAACAAAAAGCAAGAGGAGGTAAAACCATCCATGGAAATAGGTGGTATAACCAACCATAGTAAATTAAAGAACAATTTCATAAGGTGGTAGAACCTACCATAGTAAATAAAATAAAAAGTTCATAAACAATAGAATAATTAAAATACAAGAGGAATTAACACAATAACAATGAAGGCTAAGGTTAGGGGATCCGCCCTTGATATTTCAAATAAGGATAATTAACCCATTTTAGTTATATGAATTATATTTTTTTCATTACCAATATTTATACCACTTCTTGTAAATGGGTTCAAGCATCCAATGTGCCAATCATCATATGTCTACAACAAATCAAGGTTCCCAACTAGATTCGTGTCGGTAAGGAAGAACCATACATCATCTAGAAAGGATCCAAGCATTTGATGTGCCAAGGATTGTCGACAATGGATCAAGACCTCCACTTTACGAGTGGTGTCAAGATTGATTAAGAAATTAAATATAAATCATATTGAATAAACATTATAAGATTAAGATTATTAAGCACATATTAAGGGTTAGAGAATCCTTATTCTCATATCAAGGGTTTCACCCTTTCACCTTAGCAAAAGAGAAATTAGAAGAACATTATAATAGAAAGAAAATAAAATGCAAGAAAAAGGAAATTCATTAATAACATAAACACACAAAACACAATACAAGATCCTAGCCAAAGCCAAAATGTTCCAGCCAAGGCCAAGATGCCCCAATGGGTCACAAGGCACCTCTATTTATAGATACATCCAGGGGCAAACTTGTCAAATTACAAGGGCATAATTGTCAAATATTAGTTGTAAATATCTTTGACAATTGGGATCATTAGGCATCGACTTTGACCATCAATTTTGACATTGAAATATTAAGAATTTTAATCATATGTCTTCATGAAAGTTGTAGATATTTCTCTCAGCTTTCTAGAACATATTGATTTGCATAATTTGGATACGTATTTTGAGAGATACGGTTCAAATACTGAGGCCTAGTCAGACTGGGCCGAGACTGTAGATTGGTTCACTTCAAGCCCAATTTTGGTCCACTAAGAGCCCGAATTTGATGATGATTGTGAAATGCAATCTTGTAGACAATTGAATCAGCTTTCCAAAACATTAAGAATTGCACCATTCTGATCTATAAATAGAGAGTTATGCCCATTTTACCGAACCTGTAACAAAACCAAAATTAAGAGAAATTAATTCCAAAGATGCAAATGCTACAAATATGCTTAAGTTGAGGAATTTAATGACACTATTAATGCAATATGATGAACTAAACTCTTATTAAACATGGATATTTAAGTGTTCATCAATGACCAACTTAATATCAAGGTAGCTAAGACTAATTAGGATTGATAGATAACTCCTATCAAAGGAGACAACCTAATCCAATCGTACTTTAGGAAGGGTGTCAAAGCTACGACACTCATCTATATATAGCCTACATTGCTCACAAGCTAGGTACGACAAAAATTAAACACTAGAACATATTACTCTCCTTTGCAACTTCTAGAAATCTGACTTGAGTGTTGAAGTGGTTTCATTGGCAACACTACTGGCACTCTTTTCACGTTCTCTTTGTATTTTTGATACTATCATCAATAGCTATTCCCTAAGATCCCTCCACGTGTAACTGATATGGTTGATGAAAAATTGATGCCAATAGTTTGGCACCGTCTGTGGGAAGGAACCTTGTTGCTAAAACTATAACTTTGTCAAAAACAAATATTCTAGGGCACCCTAGAAGATCGCGAAGTCATGGAGATCCAAGGGTTGATTTGGAACAGCAAGTGAGGACTCTAACACAAAACATGAATACTATGTTAGTGTATATCCAGAGGCAAGAAGAACGAGATAAATGATACTATGCAAATCACGTTGAAGAAGGAAATAAGTCATACAGAAACAATTGGAGAGATTGTTGAAGTGAACGACGAACAAAATAGGCAAGTGGTAGTCACGCTAAGGAACATTCAAGGAGAAATATAGAAGACTTATAAAGTCTCTGGAAGAGAGGCAGTGAGCTCGCACAATGAAAAAGGAAAGTTATACCACGGAGCCTAGAGGACTAGAACGAGAGGTTAACAGATTGAAAAAATAACTTGATGACATGCAAGTCAGAGGACCAGTAGATCTATTATTAGAGGAGATCAAACATTCAAAATGCCAAGTAATCTTAGAAGCGGATATTCCTCCAAAATTCAAAATGCCATAGATAAAACAATACGATGGCAGAGGATACCTGATAGAGCATCTGGAGACAAACAGTTCTTGGATGGAATTACAAGGTGCTTCAAGACCAACTATGTGTTGGGCATTCTCCTTGACTCTATTTGATGTGGCTTGTAGATGATATAATAAAGCTAGTAATGATATCATTGTTTCCACAATTGAGAGAGGTGTTCATAGGGCAGTTTGTAGAAGCGATAGACCACCAGTTACCACTTACACTCCTCCTCTCGATAAAGTAAGAGCAAGATGAGTCATTGAAACAATGCATAGTATATTTCAATACAGAGGTACTAAACATTGAGAACTGAACTAACACTATAGCATTTGTAGCAATGATGGTTGGAGTCTGACCACACAGGTCATTACTCATTAGCAAAGAATCCTTTTAGGACCTTTACTGAGTTTAGCTGGGACACAAAAATACTAAAATGCTAATAAGTTGACAAGTGCAAAAAAATAAAAATAAATACTAACCAAAGGTCTATTAGGGGAGGAGAGAGAAAAAGAAGGAGAGAGGAGTCAAAAAATGGCCAAGAAAAGAAAATTAAGGAGGAGACCAAGAAGCGTCAATTCTTACTGAGTAGATTCTCAAAGCATATACTGTTGAACGTAACATTAAAGCAATTGTTCATCAAAGTCAGGAATGAAGACATGTTGAGGTGGCCCAGGCAATTGAAAGCTGGACCCAACAAGAGAGACAAAAACAAGTACTACCGCTTTCACGGAGATCATGGCCATAACACAAGGAATTGTTTTGACCTCAAAGAAGAGGTTGAGTCTTTCATTCGTAAAGGGCATCATAAGAATTATATAGCAAGGCAAAAAGCAAAGCAGATGAGAAGTCCACACCCAGAAGAAAGGAAAGATATGGAACTAACAACCACCTTTGGGGAGCCTAGTATGACTGAAAACGCACGAAAGTTCATAAAGCAGTGTGAGAAGCGATAGAGGTTCTCTAATGCGCCATGACAACCCCATGAGCAGTTAACTTTTATGATCAATCCTTGGCCTTTTGCTCAATGAGGAATGGATATTATTAGGCCATTGCCTACAAAGAAAGGACAAACAAAGTTCGCAATCGTAGCGGTTGATTACTTCACGAAGTAGGTAAAATCTGGGGTGCTTACACAAATTAACGAGCAAAAGACTACAAGGTTTATTTGGAAGACCATTATCTGTCAGTTTGGAATTCCTCATGCCATATTCATAGATAATGCCAAGCAATTTGATAATCCTCGATTCATAAAACTATATCAACAGTTCGGCATAAAAAATGCTTTCTTATCTCCCGCTTTCCATAAGCTAATGACCGTAATGAAATATTATTTGAAGACAAGGCTAGAAAAGCTCAAAGGTAAATGGGCGGAGGAGTTACCATATGTTTTGCGAACTTATCGATTAACTGGCAAAGTTGCTACAAGAAAGACACTGTTCACCCTTGCTTTTGGGACTGCAACAATAGTAGTAGTGGAAATTGGGATGCCTTCCTATTGAGTTCAAAATTTCTAATCAACAGAGAATAAAGAGCAACTAAGTCTTAACTTGGACTAGAAGAAAAAAGAGACAAACTCATCTTCAGATCATAGGTTGTTAGTAGAGGGTAGCAAGGTATTATAACTCAAAGGTTAAAGTGAGAATCTTTAAGGTGGGTGACCTAGTTCTCACAAGAGTTTTTTAGAACATAAAGGAGCATGGAGTTGGAGCATTGGGACCCAAGTGAGAAGGACCTTACAAGGTGGTTAAAATTGTTCGGCCAGGAACTTCTCAGATAGAAGGCCTGGATGGAATGGTGCTTCCTTATCCTTGGAATGCAGAATACCTAAGGATCTATTACCATTAAAAGATTCTATGTTAGTCAATTGATTTTATTTCTAAAGATTAGGTTCGACAATAAATGTCATTGTTAAGAAGATACAAGTTAACTTTCTTTTTTATCAATAAAAGCTCTTAGAATAAAACGTCATAGCGAAGAAAATTAGGTTCGACAATAATCATCATTGTCAAGATGAGATTTAAACATTATTGTCAAATTGATGTAAGCGATTTTCCTTCTTATGAATAAAAGTTCTTAGTCACATTATTTCAGTACAAAGTAATGTCTTTTCCTAGATATCAATAATAATAGTACAATGAGTATTGTTGTGCTAACAAAAAGAGGTTTAAGACATCCTTAAGATACAAAGCAATGGTACTGTGCTTTGAAAATAAAAGTATGGAGAAATAAAATAGCTTTGTAAGATAAAGCACAGTAAAATTTTCTAAAAAGATAAGGCGACACGAACAAATATTCAAAGATAAAAGCTTCTATTACACAAAGCATGACAACAACTGAGGAAAATGACAGAGCACTTACTTTAAGAGGAAAAAGCTTTTATTAAATAAACAAACACTAAAGCACAACCCTACAAGCATAAAGAAAGATTCCAAAACAAGTAACACAACTATATTAGAATATCATTAGAAGAGAGAATGCATCAAACGAGTCTGACGCGTCTAAGAAGTGGACCTTCTAGCAAACATCATTATCATTATCTTGGTCAAGGAAAGAGAGATCCCAATTTGGGTGTGTGCTACCAATTAAAGTTCTCAGTTGACCTGCACCTTTAAAATAATCTTCATCCATGAGTTTTTCATACTCAGTAGAATGCTTAAAGCCTCAACCATATTAGCCTCACGATGGGGAATAGTAAATTTCAAACTTTCCAAAGCTAAGAGCAATTCTATGTTTTCTTGGTTTTTACTATGGATTTATTGATTTTAACTCTCGAATGGTAGCTTCGCGTCGCTCTAGTTCAATCTTCAAACTACATACAAGAGCTTTCTACATCCCAAGATCTTGCTCAAGCACCTTGAGTTTATTTTAATGCACCTTAATAATTGAACTTAAGATAAAAGATCATTCCTCACTTGTTCCAAGACTTCATGTTCTGGTTTGCCATTTGAATCTTATGGATGATATAAAAAAAATCAGGATGAAAAGTCTAAGAATGAGAAACGACTACAACTACAACAGTAAGGCAAACCTAACACATTGTGAATGGGGCTTTCATCCTTCTAGAGCGTTTACGACCACGACACTGTGTCAAAGCCTCTTTCGAGACTTAAAGGAACATAAACGAGTCATAGACACTTCTGGAGAATAGAGTCACCACCTAATTATTCAATTGGGAATGGACGAGGGTAATAGGATCCCTCGTTTCAAGACCTAAACTACCCTCATCCTTTTAGAGATGGGTTTGGAAAGTTAGGTACGAGCCAATCGCTTTGCCTGAATAAAAATCTGACCTCCACTAGGGTATACCAAATAAGAATAGCTTACTTTATTATATATTAAGTTATTTATTTTATGCACACATTTCAAATTTTATCTTCGTTAGGCATGTAAGGTGATTTCATTCAAGACAATTATATATTTGTACAAAGAAAGAGGGAGGAGAATAGAGTTATATTTCCTTTCAAACACTAGAGATGGGGAAGAGGATTACAACAATTATTATTCAACAATAAAGTAGATTCTACTTCTATTACTTCAAATATAGCATTCATTCATTCATTCAAATATCCAAACCATATTCATACATATTCAATACGAACATTCAAATCGAGATTTGATAGATAATGAATTCCTCACCACCATATGTGAGTCTATGCAATGTCTATCGAGCCTCTTTCGTTGTATTATTCAAGTTGTAGTGTATTCATGATATATTGATACATTTATTCATATCAAAACAATACAAAGCCATAATTTAGAATCATGGCACTTCGACCTAGATTTGATAATTCTATCATGGTATTCTCGCCTGTTGCTATTCTAGCATAATTCAATTGATAATGAAAATTGTAGATATGGCAATTCTAGCCTAGACATGGCATTTCTAGCCTAATTCAATCAATCAACATCAATCATGGCTATTCTAGCCCAATTCAAGCACTCAAAGGTAAACATGGTAATTCTTACCTATTTTATACTATTTCCTAGCATGCTTCAAAGCAATTATAAATTGTCCTAGCATAATTCTAATCATGTACTATTAAGCATGATTCTAAATATGTTCTCCTAAGCATGATTTTAAACATTCGCACAAAAAAAAAAATCCTATCATGATTCTAAATAAAAAAAGGAGAGCAGTCTTACCTCGACATGCATTTCCATCTTGCCAAACAAATAAAGGATTAAACAATTTTACAAAATCCTAAACATTTAAGCATCAAAATAAATGCTAGACATGCTAATTCTAAGCATAAACAAACTTAATTATGCTCATTCTAAAGCAAGAAAAGTAAAGAAGAAAAGAGGAGGGAAGAGACGAAACTACTCTCGGGATGTACCCTTTCTAGGTTTAGAGCAATATAAAACGTCTGAAAAATATTAAAGTAGAAAAGACTCCTAATTTCTCAAGTGTCTCTTCAAGAGGGAGAATAGATGATTTCAATGTGTCTTGAGAAGTGTGCTCAAGGTGTGCTTATATAGGCTTTCCTTGGAGTGAAAAAGTGATAAAAAATCAATATGGGATTTGGATGAACAGTTCTAGTGAACAGTACACATGTGAATAGTGTCAGTTTGAGGTTAAACAGTGTAGCAACAGTTGAACAGTACCACCAGTAATTAACAATATGCAAGTGAATAGCGCACTATGAGTTAGTTACATTCAACTAGCCATAACTTTTTGTATGGAACTCTGATTTATAATCTGTACATTTTTACAAAAACTAGACATCTGTAGCTTCACAATGGTATATGATTCATTGCCTGATTTTTTTGAATTTGGTCATTGGTTTTTTAGGTTTTCGGTTCTTTGGCTTTTCACAGTTTTTTTTTTCCATTTAAAGGCTCTCTTTGATCATTTCTGATAGGTGTCTATTTACGTATTACTTTTATATCAATTCGTCCATGTTTCTTTGCTATATTCCTTGGTATTTTTATTTTTTTGTGTGGTTTTGATGTTTGTAGGAGTTTTGGAGCAACTTGCACAAAAATGGAGTAAAACCCTTCATTTTCACCTCTGCTAGTCAGTGATCTTCTCGGATTTAATTGTATTGATATACAATGAACCCGATGACATGTTATATACCGTTGGAAAGCTCTCGAAGTCTATTTTCTGGAGAAATTTACGGTTTATAAATCCATTCAGTGTACCAAAAGTTGTAATCAAAACAGTGTGAGATGTATAGAAATATAATTCCACAAGCACTGTAGCATGTATAATACGGGACACTGTAGCAAGTCACTGTAGCAGAGTATTTAAACACATTTTAGGGTTTTATTTTCATAACTTGAAGAGGGGAGAACGTGGTGGAGGCTGCAGCTCTGGAATTCTTTCATCTCTTGGAGTTCTTGAAGGAGAAAGGAAGCTTGGAAAGAGGAAGAACTACAATCCAAAGAGAATTACATCAAATTTGCTAAGTTTTTCCCTTCCCTTTCATTTTCTGGAATGTCTCCATGTTGTATTGTATTTACCACGTTCTTAAACATGTGTAACTGAATCTGAATTGGTTGAGGGTGATTTCAAAGCCCCTGATATGGTTTTTGTAAGTTGATTGTGTAAGGAATTGTTATCCAATTCTCTAATTGAAGTTGCTTGTATTTCCATATTTAATGCTTATGATTGCTGCTTGTATTTGGTGGCCAACTGAATATAATCTGGATGTGATTCTATTGCTAGACTAGAAATCTTGATCCGTAATTGTCTTGAATTTCTAATCATTAGTAGCAAAATTGTGATCAGAGATTGCAATTGGAGAATATACCTAAGTTAAATAATCCGAGCTTGTGTGTTTATTGCTTAGATCAACCTATCTTTCTTATCATAATGCATCCATTGAATTAAATTTAGAGAGCTTGTTCTAGGTTGTTTAATGGATAGAGATTAAATAAAGAGCTTGTTTTATTTAACAACAAAGTAAGGAAAGATTGGGATAACAGAGCTTGTTGTTATCTACGGTTGATAACTTCAATGCTGTAATTGGATGACAATTCTACGATTAATTCGCAAATCCATATCTTGTGGTAGAGAAGGATCCCTTAACCAGTTTCTCTCATTGATTTTTCATTCGAATTAACTTTCTGTTTTGTTATTCTTCGTTTGCATTATTATTTCACTTAGTTAATCAATCAACAAAACCCCCCCTGTTTAGTTTATTGTTGCTGGAAATAACAAATTCAATTAGAATCAATCCTCGTGGGAACGATATCTTATCACTTTATTACTTGTGCGACTAGTATACTTGCTAGTTTCGAACGCATCAAGTTTTTGGCGCCGTTGCCGGGGATTGATTTTCTAATCGATTTGTTATTTTGTTTTCGTTTATTGATTCGTAATTTTTTTGTTTTTCTTTTCTGATTGTTTGTGTTTTAGACAACATGGCAGTAAACTTCTATCAATTCAGTAGCGGATTTGAGCCACAAGTACCATTGAGAGTAAATGAGGTAAGCACTCCGAACATTGAACAACAACTTTCTGAGCTAACCTCTCTTGTGGAAAACATGGCTGTAGGAGATATGCAAAATCTTATGAATGTGGGATATATTCTACGATGAAGCATCCAATCGACATGTATCCAACTTTACAAGAAGAATATATGGAACAAGCCAATGCCATGGATGGATTTCCAGGACAAACAAGGCAATGGTATGATCCCTTCTCTAACACTTATAATACTGGATGGGGAGATCATCCTAATTTTAATTACTGGAATCATCAACCAATCGCCCCAAATGCCATACCAAATTGGACGCAAGGTTGCAATCAACCTAGAGTGCAGCAACCATTTCAAATGCAAACACCACCAATGCCACAACCAGCACCACAACCAGCTCCAGAAAACTCAGGTATGTCACTCCAGGATATTGTTAATGAACTTGCCACTAACACAATGCAATTTCAGCAGGAAACTGGGGCAAGTATCCAGAACCTGGTAAATCAAATGGGACAATTGGCTACTAGCATGAGCAAATTTGAGGGCCAATGCTCAGAAAAGTTATCTTCTCAAACGATGATCAATCCAAGAGAGAATGCTTGTGCGATAACTTTGCGAAGTGAAGAGCAAATTCTAAGTGGAGAGCAATTGGAAACGGGGGCAAGTATCCAAAACATGGCAAAGAAATCACAAACTAATAAAGGAGATGACATCACATCCACCATGAACAAAACATTGACTTCTCAGGTAAATCCTATAACTCCCATTCCTTCATATGTTTCCCCTCCACTTTTTTCTAGTAGATTTGCAAAAACGAAGGAGGAACAAGAAATCCTGGAAACTTCTCACAAAATTGAGGTAAATATACCACTTCTGGATGCTATCGAGCAAGTACCTCATTATACAAAATGTCTCAAGGAGTTATGCACCAGCAAAAGAAAGTTAAAAGAAATGAGAAAGTAAGTGTGGGGGAAGATGTTTCAGCTATATTGCAAAGGAAAATTCCTCCAAAGTGCAAAGATTCAGGTACGTTCACCATGCCATGCACATTGGTCAAAACCAAGTTTGAAAGAAGTTCATGTAGATTTAGAAGCCATCTATAAACACATGCCATATTATATTTATGCTTCTTTAAATCTTGGACTTTTTGCGAAAATGGTATTACCATTCAAATTGCTGATCGTTTTAATGCATATACCAAAAGAGTTGTGGAAGATGTGCTGTGCAGGTGAATCAATGTTTTCCCAGCAGACTCTTATGTTCTTGAAATAGAGGATGGGACATCTCCTAATCCAACTTCGATTCTGTTACGGAGACCATTCTCGAAAACTGTTAGAACAAAGATTGATGTTCATGATGGCACTATCATCATAGAGTTTGATGGCAAGGTGATATGTTTCAACATTTTTGAGGCAATGAGGTACTCTAGTGAATTACATTCTGTTTTTGCAGTTGACGTTGTTGATTCTTTGCCACAACAATATTTTGAGTTAACTCGCAAGAATGGATTGGATGTAGCGATTAGTGAGCATATAGGGACAGAAAATTCCAATGAGTCAGGAATTTTGATACAAGTGTCCAAAGAAATGGAGGAAGCTGTGGCAAGCTTAGATGAGGGAAAATAAGCAACAACACAAAGAGGTTATGATGTTTGTACATCAATTTACTTATCTAATGAGAAAACTTTTCTTCTGGGATGAAAGCCAATACCTTGGAGCTTAAGTCACTGCCAGATCATGTGAATATAGATTCTTGGTGAGAATGAGTACTTGACAATTACAAATGGAAATGGGCCTGCACGAATCACAAGAAGAGAAAATCGTCCAATACTTATAGATCCCAAATAGATATTGGGGTGGACGATTGCTAACATCCAAGGCCCAGCCATATGCATGCAACAATTCTTGTTGGAAAAAGGATCCAAGCCCACTAGAGAAGCAAAGCGGAGATTGGATCCTCCCATGATGGAACCAACGTCGGGCTGAGGACGTTAAACCAAGCGCTTATTGGGAGGCAACCCAATGTTTTTGAAAAATAAATAAAAAAAGAAAACAAAAATAAACTAAGGTAATAATGATCGATTTTTGTGTCTCGAGGAGATTCCTTTCATAGGCCATCAAATTGATCAGGTTTTATCTCTCTTTGACATCTGTCTTATTTGTTTTTATTTGTTTTTACTTGGTTTTTTTACTTTTATTTGTTATTATGTTGTTATCTCTTTTATGTGTCTTTAGTTTCGTTTCTGTTTTTTTTCTCTTTTCCTTCCTTGTGTTTAATTTGATTATTTCGTACTTCGAATTCATTTGTGCTACAGCTTGAGGAAACATCCAAAGGGGAGCTGAAACCATTACCCGAAGGTTTGAAACGTGCATATCTTGGAGAAGAACAGACTCAATCGCATTATCGGTAATATCTCTCCTTTTCTTCCCTTCAATGGATGCCGATATCTTTCTGTCGAACCTTCGTAAATATTTTCCTTCACTTCCTCAAAATGCTGTGTTTAAAATTTATAAAGTACGGATGACTAGACTTTGGGCGTTGATGCTCCTAAATGTGCCTGCTGATATCCGATGGCTTATCGAAGCCAAGGTGAGATTGTCCGGTGAGCCGGACATTAATCTCGCAAAATACATGCCTGGTCTAGGAAAGAGCTACTACGCCAAGAGGCGAAGAGCGAAAAGGTTACAAGTATGTTATAAATGTGCTAGATGAATTGTAACCAGACTTGTCGTTCATTAGGTTTTGCGTCCAGGAATAGAGAAGATAAACTTTCATTTATTAAGAAGGGGTTGAGTAATGAGTCGCTGGATAATGTTTTGTTAACTCTCGAGTCACATTCTTGTGGACTTGTTCAGCGTGAATTGCTTAATCTATGAACACAATTTCGTGATGAATTGCAGTGTTATAGTCTAAGGAATCTGACCAAAAACGACACTGTTTGCCAGTTTATAAGAAAACTGGATGGGAAGCAAATCCCCGACTCATAGAAGGCGTTTCAGCCGTTACTGGACGTAAAACCAGAGGAAGATGTGAGCCACAATCACAACTACTTATATATTTGAATGTGTGTTGTTGTTGTAGAATTTTTTTTCTTGTTTCGTTTGATCTGATTATCAATGTTGTTTTTGTGTTGTTGTTGTTTGTGGATTTTGTTTGTTTTAATTTCAAGTTTTCTTTTTGACAAACCATATGACTACCCTATGGCATAAGTACACGTGGGAGACAAGTGTGGAGGTTTGTCAACCTCGCCGAAAGGATATCTTACTTCATGCATTCACGTGGGAGAAAGTGTGGCGGTTTTGTCAACCCACCGAAAGTTATCTCTAAATGCATGCTGCAAGTGGGAGACATAGTGTGTAGGTTTTGGCGAACCGCGAAAGCATATTATTTTAAAATGGTGGCGATAATGGAATCGAGCAACTCCCACCGAAATTCTGTTCCCCAGTGTCAAATTGGAGAGTTTAGTGTGGAATACCAGCTCATTTGAAATGTATTTTATAACCTGTCTGACTTAATGAATAACACCTAACTTGCATCATTGTCTTACACAAAGTTAGAGCACTTTTAGAAATGGAGAAAACACCAATTCGGCGATTCCAAAATATATGCGTATTTTGTGGATCGCAATTTGGTAAAGATGGAGAGTTTACAAAAGCAGCTCTTGATCTTGGTAGGACATTAGCTGCGAGGGGTATTCATTTGATTTATGGAGGGGGTAGTCTTGGGTTAATGGGGTGTGTGTCGACAGCTGTATCCCTAGGAGGGAGCAAAGTTCTCGACATTATCCCTAAACCATTAGCTGTACGAGATATCGTAGGCAACACCATGGGGGAAGAATTACAGGTTTCTAGTATGCATGAGCGTATTGCACATATGGTCATTAAATCTGATGCATTTATAGCTTTGCCCGGTGGTTATGGTACATTAGAGGAGATATTTCAAATCACCTCTTGGGCCCAGCTAAACATCCATCGGAAACCCATTGGTTTGTTAAATGTCAATAATTTTTTTGATGGTTTGTTGT